>CAUYPK010134770.1:0-30111 GCA_963574355.1 Loris lydekkerianus
TTTCACATGAAGGCTATAACCGAACTATACCACAAGACTATGAGGAAAGGACCAAGGAAGGGGAAGGGAGGGGGGAGGTTTGGGTGGAGGGACGGTGATGGGTTGGGCCACATCTATGGTGCATATTTTTATCTATAATAATAAAATAAAATAAAATTAAAAAAAAAAAGTTTCTGAGTGAGTGTACTTTTGTGGTGGAAAATTGCGCTGGTCATTATGGAGGATAGGTCTGAGAATATCCTGGAGAACTGGTTTAGTTATGGCATATTTCTTCAACATGTGAACGTCATTAAAGTATTTAATTTCTCCATCATAAATGAAACTCAGTTTAGCTGGATACAGGATCCTGAGTTGACAGTTATTTTGTTTTAGGAGATTAAAAGTTGATGACCACCCTCTTCTAGCTTGAAAGTTTTCAGCAGAGAGATCTGCAGTCATTCTAATAGTCTTCCCCTTGTAGGTTATGGTTTTCTTTCTGCTTTCAGAATTTTCTCCTTCATATTAAGTGTAGTGAAGTTAATTACGATGTGCCTGGAGGATGTCTTATTCGGGTTATGTCATGCGGGGGTTCTGAAACTGCTATCTGAATTTCAGAATCTCTTGGCATGTCTGGAAAGTTCTCCTTCATAATCTCATGAAGAACAGCCTCTGTGCCTTGCGAAGCAACTTCGTTGCCTTCAGGGATTCCTACAAGGTGAATATTAGTTTTCTTTGAATTATCCCAGAGCTCTCTGAGAGAATAATTCATTTTTGCTCTCCATTTCTCTTCCTCTTTGAGAGTTTGGGAGCGTTCAAAAGCTTTGTTTTCAATGTCAGAAATCCTTTCTTCTGCTTGCTCCACTCTGTTACTGAGGGATTCTACTATATTTCTCAGATCTTTGAAGGCTGCAAATTCTTGTCTCAATGTGTCAAAATCTTTGGTGATTTTGTCTGTGAATTCATTGAATTTTTGAGATAATTTTTGAAATGCTCCTTGAATTTCTAATCCCAACTTTACCTCCATTCTATTGATTTTATTTGCAATCCAAATTCTGAATTAGATTCCTGACATCTCAGCCATTTGTTTATGAATGGGATCTTCAGTTGTGTCTGCCATATCGTTCCTTGGGGGCATTGATCTACTCTGGTTATTCATGTTACCAGAGTTTTTCTGCTGATTCTGTCCCATGATTATTTTATATCATTTGGCTAGATGAGCAGATAAGGTGAAGTTGCATTGGGGGGATTCTGGAGAAGTGATTAACCAGCCTTTGCCCAAGAGCTGGGACTGGTGTCTGTACCTTTTCCCCTAGAGCTTTGCAAAGGACCAGTACAGTGCTACGGCCTGAGATACTGGGGACTTACTTGGTGTGGTGGGGCTAAGTGGCTCTGTCTTGTTTTCAGCTGGTCTCTGTCCCACCCTGGTGAATCAGTTACTCTGGTCTGAAGTCTCAGCTGTGGAGAAATACCAGCAATTAAGTCACCCCACCCCCCATGGGCAAGAACTAGAAAAGGAAAATCAATTCTTCCCACAACCACACACCCAGTGTACCACTTTGGATAGTCCTCAGGTGATTGGTCCAGTCGGAGAGATCCAAATCAGTTGTCCCAGTCAGCACTCAGTCTCAAGTGAATGAGTTCAAAAGGTCTCTGGCAACTAGATAGCAGGGGTCTGCTGGCATCTCAAGTTCTGGTGCTCTGTGGAGTCAGAAGGATCCACCCGCCCAGCAAATGAATTAGTCTGAAAAGGTTGATGCCTCCTTCCCCACCTTGCACCTCTGTCACACCCAGTCACTGGTAACCCCACAGGACTGTGACCCAGTTCCTCCAATGAGCAGATGCTCCTCCAGAGGTTTGCACCTGCCTCAGTTACAGGGAGATCTATGTGTCCTTCACCAGGCCTCCACACTCAGCCACCATCTGGCAGGGGGAGCTGAGGCCTGACAACTTAGGGTTGTAAATGGAAGTTGGGGCAGTTCACTCAGTTCCAGCCCCACCCTGATTGATGTTGCTGACACTTATATTTTTGCAGAATTTATGGTTCTCTCCTGGCTATCTTCCCCTGTGGACCAGGCTCTGTTTGAGTTCACACAAACTGTGACTCAGCCCACATCTGTGCCGCTGCCCGGAGCTGGTGTGTCTGTCTCTGCTACAGTCTGTGTTGGGGTGGGTGTGTTTAGAGCTCACACTCGGCTCTGAGTTTCAGCCTCTGCCCGCCTGCCTTTGTCTCAGCTATGATCCCCTGAGGGCTGGGTGCTTCTTAGGCTCAATAAAGCAGTCCCAGCTCAGCTCCGCCCTGGGAGTATGCTGTCTTTGTGCATGCGTCTTCTATTCTCCTCAGTTCCCACCTGCCCTGCCCAGGCAGGTACCACCTCAGGCATACCTTTTACTCACAGGGCTTGCGAGAAGATGCCCAGCTTTCTCTGGTTGCCCAGAGAGACAAGGAGTGTCTCTCCAAAATATCTCCAGGGGTGTGAGACCCACTGTTCCCGCTGCTGCTGCTGCTGCTGCTCTGTACCACAGGGCACCGCCTCTCCCTTTCCTGCACAGCTCCTTCAGTCTCCTTCAGTCCATCATGTACAGACCTGCAACATCCCACAACCTGTCCACACCTCTTGAGAAAATGCCCAAGAATCTGGACTCCATGGGGGACAGGCTTCCAAACCTTGGGGTGAGATTGGAGGGGAGTGCAAGAGTTCAGAATTGCAGGTAGAGAATATGTACAGTCTTACATAGTTTTATGCCTGGCAGGAGAGTGCCATAGCACCCTAGTAGGGGAAGGAGGTCCAGTTTTTAGAGGGTCTCTCCCATGGGATAAAATGGGATGATGTTTGAACTCTGCTCACTTGTTTATATGGAGTATTCTATGAGCCATTCTATTGGGGGAGGGGACTCTTATCTGTTCAGCAATGAATTTTGTACCTATTATTTGTATCTTTGTGGTTGCAGCTTGCCTCAGCAGGGTTGATGTGTGTTCTTCAACCTTCTCGCTTGGCTCAGTTCCAAACCATCAGCTTACTTGCTAAACTTCTGTCCTTTACTTCTCCTTCTGGATGGGAGCCTCTGTGGAAAGCTGGCTCCAGTCGGCCATCTTGTCTCTGTCCCACTCACCCCCTTTTTTTTGAGACAGAGTCTCACTCCATCACCCTGTGTAGAGTGCCGTGGTGTTGATGTCATCATATCTTATAGCAACCTCAGTCTCTTTAATTCAAGTGATCCTCTTGCCTTAGCCTCCTGAGTAGTAGAGACATAGGCATGTGCTACCATGCATGGCTAGTTTTTCTATTTTTAGTAGACACAGATCTCACTCTGGCTCAGGCTGATCTCAAACTCCTAAGCTCAGGCAATCCACCCACCTCAGGCTCCCAGACTGCTAGGATTATAGGCTTGACCACTGTACCCAGCCAGATGCTTCTTTTTTTAACCTCCAAAAAATAAAGTCAGTGACCAGACAAGCTGCCTTTCGTGTCTTATCCTGAGTTTTGTTTTGGGGCCACAGAGATGGGGTTATTCTTCACTTCACCTTCATTTTGAGTATATGCTGTGAGAATAGTTAAAACTGATGAACAATACAATTGTGATGAGACTTTTTTTTTTTTTTTTTTTTTTTTTGAGACAGAGTCACACTCTGTTGCCCAGGCTAGCTTGCCATGGCCTTACCTTAGCTCACATCCGGCAACCTCAAATGCTTAGGTTCAAGAGATCCTCCTGCCTCAGCCTCCTGAACAGCTGGGACTGCAGCCCCCTGCCATAATGGCTGACTAATTTTTCTATTTTTAGTAGAGATGGGGTCTCACTCTTGCTTAGACTGGTCTCAAGTGATTTTCCTCTCTTGGCCTTCCGGAGTGCTAGGATTACAGCTCTGAGTGACCATGCCTGGCCAAAAGTCAGTTTATGCCAGGTGTGCACCTGTAGTCCAAGTCACTTGGAAGGCTACAGCAGAAAGCTCACTTGAGCTTCAAATTAGGCACGAAGATTATACCTGTGAATAGTCACTGAACTTTAGCCTGGACAATGTATTGAGATCCCTCGCTTTAAAAAAAATCAGTTTAAACAATACAACAAAGCCAGGCTATTATTCTGAGTATTCCAAATTCCTTTATTCTCTCCTTTTTCAAAGGCAAGACCTCAGCTGGGCATGGTAGGTAGCTCATGCCTGTAATCCTAGCACTGTGGGAAGCCAAGGCCAGACAAATCTTTGAGCTCAGGAGTTCGAAACTAGCCTGAGCAATGTGACACCACATCTCTACCAAAACCAGAAAAATTAGCAGGGCATCAGTTCTGTGGTCCCAGCTACTAAGGAGGCTGAGACAGGAAGATTGTTGGGAGTCCAAGCATTTGAGGTTGCTGTGAGCTATGATGATGCCACTGCACTCTAGCCTGGCTGACAGAATAAAACTCAAAACAAAAACAAAAAGGAAAAGCAAAGGTGGGACCTAGAGAGCCAAGTTGACAGCATTCCATTATAGAGAGAAGACTTTGCTTTGGCTGATGGCAGCAAGGCCATGGAGGCTTGCCACTTAGTTGTTGAAATAAAAGAGAAAAAATAAAAGCTCGCTCTCCTTTCTTGTCCTTGAGAGTGAAGGAAGAAGGAAAAGCAGAAAGCAGGAATGAAGCAGAGCAAGTTGGGCTGATGTACTGCCTGGATTTCCCCCTCAGGCCTTTGACCTGGTATGAGGGAAGGTGTGGAGGATAACTTGAGGGAAGAAGGAACTTCCTGCTCCCAGGCCGGTTTGGATTCTGGTAACCCACACTACTGAGGTGGCACTATCAACCTGGCCACCATTTGGAAAGGCACATTCCTGAGGTTTAACTTTCTCTCAGTGCCCCGTGATGTGCAAGCTGACCCAGAGCTTGGGTTTGCCATGGCAGGGCAAAGTGACATACCCCTCAGTAGAGGATGGGGTAGAACACTGGGTCTATGAATATCAGAAGAAGATTCACGCATCTGCAGCCAGCAAGAACTGAAGTGGGGCCTGCCATCCAGGGACCACGTTAGCTCTCGTCAAGTATGGAGAGCAGACCAATGCTGATGGCTGGGCAGTGCCTGCGCTCACAAGAACATTTCTCCAGAGACCAGGGGTGAGGGCATGTGCTTTTCCTATGTCCAGGAGAACTTCTTTGTCTGTTGCACCAGCCTCCATTATACAAAGATGCCTTTTATTTTTTTTTTTAGACAGTCTCACTCTGTCACCGTGGGTAGAGTGCCATGGTGTCATAGTGCACAGCAACCTCAGTCTCTGGGGCGTAAGTAATCCTCTTGTCTCAGCCTCCTGAGTAGCTACTACTACAGGCTCCTACCACAAAACCCAGCTAGTTTTTCTACTTTAGGTAGTGACAGGGCCACACCCTTGCTCAGGCTGGTCTTGAACTCTTGAGCTCAAGCAATACACTTGCCTTGGCCTCCCAGAGTTTTAGAACTATAGACTTGAGCCACTGTACCTGGCCTTTTCTTTCTTTCTTTCTTTCTCTTTTTTTTTTTTTTTTTTTTTTTTAGACAGAGTCTTATTATGTTGCCCTTAGTAGAGTGCTGTGGCATCACAGCTTATAGCAACCTCAAACTCTTGGGCTTAAGCAATTATCTTGCCTCAGCTTTCCAAGTAGCTGAGACTACAGGTGACCACCACAACGTCTGGCTATTTTTTAGAGACTGGTCTCGCTCTGGCTCAGGCTGGTCTTTTTTTTTTTTTTTTTTTTGAGACAGAGTCCTAAGTAGAGTGCTGTAGCGTCATAGATCACAGCAACCACAAACTCTTGGGCTTAAGCTATTCTCTTGCCTCAGCCTCCCTAGTAGCTGGGACTATAGGTGCCTGCCATAACACCCAGCTGTTTTTTGTTTGTTTGTTTTGTTTTTTGTTGTTGTTGTAGTTGTCGTTATTGTAGTTGTCGTTATTGTTTAGCTGGCCTGGGCTGTGTTCCAACCTGCCAGCTTTGGTGTATGTGACTGGTGCCATAACCACTATGCTATGGGCGCCAAGCTCTCTGGGCTGGTCTTGAACCTGTGAGCTCGGGCAATCCATCTGCCTCAGCCTCCCACAGGCCTGGGATTACAGGGTGAGCTATTGTGCCTGACCTCACTCTGTTGCCCTGGCAAGAGTGTTATGTCAGCCTAGCTTATAGCAACCTCAAATTCCTAGGCTCAAGTGATCCTCCTGTCTCAGCCTCCTGAGGACTTGGGACTACAATCATCAACTACAATGCCTGACCAATGTTTCTCATTTTAGTAGAGATGGGGGTCTTGCCTTGTTCAGGTTGGTCTTGAACCCCTGACCTCAAGCAATCCTCAGCCTCCAGAAGTGCTAGGATTACAGGCATGAGCCACTGCACCTATCCTCAGGGATGTCTTTTTAGGGAAAAAAGCAAGAAGAAGAGGTAGTTTTCTGGAAGATTGTGCAATACCTAGGGATTATTTAAATCATTTCCATAAGATAGGATGAAAGATTCATTTTTATCTCTAATCAGCAGGTATGATTTTGTGAAGACCAGGTGAATTATAGATAAAGAAATTGAATGTTCCTATAATTTGAATTATAGTGAGAGTTTCAATTGGGCCCCCTTAAATTGGCTTCTAAATTGCTAGGCAAGTCATTCGAACTCTGAAATGATGGGTTAGAGAGATTTCCAAATGATCTCTTTTTTTTTTCTTTTTTGAGATGAGGTCTGGTCTTGAACTCTGGTGCTCAAGTGATCCTTCTGCTTCAGCCTCCTGTGTAGCTAAAAATCTGCATTTTCAACATAGGGAAAAAATGGTGGGATTATGGGTAAATTATCTTTTCATCTGTTTTTCCCCCAAAATCATGTGGTATGTTGACCTGCCACCAAATGTAACTTCTCATTATAATAAAATCCCTTTACTAAAAGCATTTGTTCTATAAAATTTGGATTCAGTCAAAAAGGCCACCCTCAAGGGTACATAAGGCCACAGGTGGCCCCCAAGTCATAGGTTCCCCATCCTGTGGAGACAAATAAAATCTGAAAATTTATAAGGAGGTTTCCTGCCTTCTTGGTAATCCCTATGCAAGTTCAGGGAAAATCTACCTATCCATGGTATCTCACTAATACCCAAAGGAAAAACAAAAGCCTGCAAGCTGAGGAGAAGGGTCGATGAAGGAGGGAAGTGTGATTCATTAAGCACTATTAATAATGATGGTTGACTAATTAATCAATAATTAATATAATTAAATGATCAAGCAGCACAGTGGTCCAAGCTTGTAATCTTAGCATTCCAGGCAGGAGGATCACTTGAGCTCAGGAATCTGAGACCCCATCTATACTAAAAATAGAAAAACTAGCCAGGCATTGTGGTGGGTGCCTGTAGTCCCAGCTACTTGGGAGGCTGAGGCAAGAGGATCTCTTGAACCCAGGAGTTTGAGATTGCTGTGAACTTTCCTCTTACAGTGTTTTCCCCTTTGCTCAGCACCGAGATTCTCCCCAGCAGCAGAACCTGGGCCTGAGGACAAACAGCCCAGAAGTTTCCCTTTGGCTTTGAAACATACTGGAGTGTTTATGGGAAGGGAAGAGTGTCTGATCAGTGGTGTTGCATTTCTGCATAAGTACAGATCAAGGATGGAAAAACTGACTGTCTTTTCTCAATAAATTCTTAGAAATCATAAATACTTCCTCAAAGAAGCTTTTAAAAATTATTTGGTGAAGGCTCGGCAAGAGCCTGTAGCTCGGCAGCTAGGGTGCCAACCATATACACCGGAGCTGGTGGGTTCAAATCCAGCCCAGGCCTACCAAACAACAATGACAACTACAACAAAACATAGCCAGGTGTTGTGGCGGGTGCCTGTAGTCCCGTCTACTTGGGAGGCTGAGGCAAGAGAATCGCTTAAGCCCAAGACTTTGAGGTTGCTGTGAGCTGTGACACTATGGCACTCTACAGAGTGACAAAGTGAGACTCTGTCTCAAAAAAAATTAGTCTTTTAAGCAAATTACTGATATATGTAACAATATGGATGAATCTTAAAACATTTTGTTGAGCCAAAGAAGTCAGTAAAAAAAAAAGAAAGAAAAGGGTACCAACTGGCTTGAGGACACACAGCTGGGATTTGAACCCAAGTCTGGTGACTTCAAAGCGTGTATCTTTCAACCACCCTCAGACCCTCCCTCTGCCCTGGGTCTGCTGTTAGGGGAGGTCCTTGGACAAGTCCCTTCCCATGTCTGAAAAATGAGAGGCTTGGATTGGATTGCTTCCAAGATTCCTTAGAGTTCTAACATCCTGTGACTCTACATGTCTATTTCTTTCAAATATTTTACTTGTTTTTGAATAGTAGTCACATAATATAAAGTGCAAAAGGGTGTGTCACAGACCACTGGAGACTAAAGAAGTGTAGGGACCAAATGTAATGTGATTTTTCTTAGATTGGATTCTGAAACAGAAAAAGGATATTCCCTGAAAAAACTAGTGAAATTCAATAATAATGAACCAATGCTAGTTTCTTCGTTTTGAAAAATATTTCAAGCATGAAGAGGTACATGGGAATTCTTATCTTTCCAACTTTACAGAAAATCTAAAATTACCCTGAAGTCAAAAGACTTTTTTTTTTTGAGATAGTCTCAAGCTGTCACCCTAGGTAGAGTACTGTGGTGTCATAGCTCATAGCAACCTCAAACTCAGGCTCAAGTGTCCTCTTGTCTCAGTTTTTCTACTTTTAGTAGAGATGGGGTTTCACTTTTGCTCAGGCTGGTCTCGAACTCTTGAGCTCAAGCAATCCACCTGCTTTGGCCTCCCAAAGTGCTAGGATTACAGGCATGAGCCACTGCACTTGGCCTGAAGTCAAAAGATTATTTATCTTGCCTGTTTGGTTTTTAAAGAGTATAAAGTGAAATGTTTTCCTTTCAGTTTGGCCCTTGGACCACCCATCTCCCCAACTAGGCAACCAAAGTTACCTGTTTGTTAGAATCTTTCAGAGATAATATTCAATTACTACTTTATATGGCCATATCCTGTAAATATCATTTTTCAAAATATGAAGTGAGATAAATTTCTAAATATAGATGCCTAAATATATATCCCCCAAATATAAAATATATGGAGTTTGGGTTTGATAGTTGTAGCCGCATTGCCTCCCATGGAAGATAACAAATTATACCAATTTATCTTCCTCCTAATGTGGGTGAGGACTAGTCATTTCAAGAACTCAGACTGTTGTCTGCGAGTGAATTGGCACTCACATAGTTCAACACATTAACTGCCATGTGAGTTGTATTAAACTTATGCTAGTTTTCATTTTGGGGCCTTGAGAAGCATATATAACTCATATGTCTCTTGACCTGTCTTGACCTAATTAAATACCGTGGCCCCAGCTCAAGTGGTTAAGGTGCCACCACATACGCTGAGGTTCAAATCCAGCCCAGGCCTGCCAAACAACAAGTACAACCAAAAGATGGCCAGGCATTGTGGCAGGCACCTGTAGTCCCAGCTACTTGGGAGGCGGAAGCAAGAGAATCGCTTGAGCCCAGGAGTTTGGGGTTGCTGTGAGCTGTGACACCATGGCACTCTACCCAGGGCGACAGCTTGAGGCTCTGTCTAAAAAAAAAAAAAAAAAAAAAAAAAAAAATTGTGGCCCCAAGAAAAAAATATATTTTTCTAGTGTAGCAGTCAATGTGTTAAGTTAGACTGTCAACTCTCAATATGTTCTCCAGCGAAATCTCTCTAGAATGCCATCCCAAAATGGTGGGTTTATTTTTACGGGGACAACAGAGGCAAGTGTGCAGTTGCTGCAGTGCAAAGAGCAACAAGGCCCTGGAGAAGAAGCTCCAGGAATGATTAACATTCCTGCCATCAATTACTACTGTCCTCAAGACCTGTTCACAGAAGGCCATTGTCTCTGCTCCACAGTACACAAAAGGTCAGGCCTCACCAATTTGCTCATAGTGGGGAGAAATCCCTCACAGGTCAAAGTGTTCAGATTACAGATCCAGGAAAATCCCTTTGCAGAAAAAAGACAGCAAATCCCCAGTGTAGTTGAAAAGATGAAACTTTCTTCACCTTAGAGACACTCCAATGAATAAACCGGTTCAACATGGTTTGGATTTAGTGAACATGAAAACAACTGGATTAAAGTATAATCTGGCTAGAAGGGAGAGGAAATGCACCGAGAAAGCTGAGTAATGACAAAGCGACAGTGTTTACATCTGCCAGGCAGGGATGGCCATGGCAGGTTTATAACCAAATTCTCTCCAAAGTTCAGTTTTTCTTTAGCTCAAGGCAATAAGGCTCGTGTTGGCCTCTTTGATAACACTGACTCCAAGGCAACTGTGCAAGTTGCCCCAGGGGCACTGGGGTCCAGGCGTCTGCAAGCACCAGCTGCCAGGGCCAGTGTCCTGCCTGCACCCTGCCCAGCTGCGCAGGAGGTGCGAGTCGTACTGGCGGCAGCATCCATCACACAGGTGCAGGTATTAGAGTCAGAGTTGCACTTTTTACTGGCTATGTGACCTTGGACAAATTAAACTCTGTCCCATTTCTTCTTTTGGTAAATGAAGATAATACTCATCCAATAGGGTTGGTTTGAGAATTAAATGAGATAACGCATGTAAAGAGAGTAGACTGAAAGGTTAAGTACTCCGTACACAGAAGGTTCCAGAATGTTCGTTGTTTTCCACTCTGTTCCTCTCCCACTTCCTCTCACACACGCCCCCGAATGCCACGCAAACCTCTCCACATTGTGCAGACTCAGGGCTCATCCACATCACTCTCTGTGACAGGAGGGTTCAGTTTTACATATCAGGGCTTACCCTTTTTTCTGCCAAAGATCCTTGCTCAAATAATCTGTTTATAAAAGCAAAAAATAAAATATGTAGAATTACTAAAGAAACCAATTTATTGAAATGTATTTTAAAAAGTATTTTTTAAAACTTGTGATAAAATGTTAAAAACATGTTAAACAAGATCTTGGGGTGACTCTGTTAACTACAAGAATTTTTCTTTTTCTTTCTTTCTTTTTTTTTTTTGAGACAGAGCCTCAAGCTGTTGCCCTGGGTAGAGTGCTGTGACATCACAGCTCACAACAACCTCCAACTCCTGGGCTCAAGTGATTCTCCTGCCTCTGCCTCCCAAGTAACTGGGATTACAGGCACCTGCCACAACGCCTGGCTATTTTTTGGTTGCAGCCGTCTTTGTTTGGTGGGCCAGGCCTGGATTTGAACCTGCCAGCTCAGGTGTATGTGGCTGGTGCCTTAGCTGCTTGAGCCACAGGCGCAGAGCCAAACTACAATGATTTTCAAGTAGTGATCAATGTATTTCAAATCTGCAACAAATGTGATATAATTAATATATTTATGTTGATTGGTGACAACCACAAGTTGTGTTTATAGTACCACTCTGGATTTTTTTTTATCGTCGTTTTATTATTGAGATAGAGTCTTGCTCTGCTGCCCAGACTAGAATGCAGTGGTATCATTTTAGTTCACTGCAACCTCAAATTCTTGGGCTCAAGTGGTCCTCTTGCCTCAGCCTCCCAAGTAGCTGTAAAGAGAGTAGACTGAAAAGTTAAAGTACTCGTTGTTTTCCACTCTCTGTCCCTCTCCCACTTCCTCTCATACACACACCAGGCACCTGCCACCATGCCCAGCTGACTTTTCTTCTACTTTTTTTAGAGATGGGATTTTGCTTTCTCAGGCTGGTATTACCACTCCGGTTTGCTCCTACATTCATGAATGGAAGAAATGCTACATGCCACTTAGAGAATATAAAATGTAAATGTACAATTTTTTTCTTTTGAATTAGAACCCAAGAACTCAGGTGGTATACAGTGGGTAGGGCGCCAGCCCCATAAACTTGAGGGTGGCTGGTTCACATTGGCCCTGACCAAACTGCAACAGAAAACAAACTGCAACCCGGGTGTTATGGCGGGTACCTGTAGTCCCAGCTACAGTTAAACTTCCAGGGCACATTTAATTATGTTGATCAAGAAAAAAAGTAAAAAAACAAAAAAACAAAAAACATACTGTGCTTTGAACTTCAAAAATAATTTAATGAATGATTTTTAAAAATTTTCGAAGCACAGTAAGATCCTTTCACAGCACATCCGTGTACCTCAGCACACTGGTTGAAAATCACTGTTTTATAGGCTCCAGATTAAGAGTTTTCATTGCCTGTGATCTTCACAAGTGTTTCCTTAGTGGTAGAGCTTTCCCTACTGACATCTATTCCCTTTGCTGGCTGTGACATTTCCAATCTAGTTCCTTGGTGTCCTGATCCTGGTTTACTACTTTTTTCACCTTAGGTGAGACAGGAAGGCTAGAGTAGAGTTGGAGTGGGAAGAGTGCCCTCCAAACTGGAATAAGGCTCTGGCAGTCTTATACCCTGGAGAATAGGCCTTTGTAATGAAGGTTCTGTGTTATTTCACAACGATTATTAACCCTCTTCCCATGCCAGAGTCACAAGGGGATCTTTCTGGATAGTCACTCTGAGAATCTGGTAGAGTTCTTGGAGGTAAAAGCTGCTCCCAGGGGTTTCTCTCTCCCACTAGTCCACGCTCAGCCTCCAGCCATTCATCAACATTATCACTAAGTATTCCTAAGGTATGGCTCCAGCAGATTTTGCTCCAGGGAAGCAGATTTTGGCTGTGTCTCTCTTAGAAGAGCCTTTTCCTCCAGATTTTGGGGTGTTGTTTTGCTCTGTAATATCAATTCTCTGATGGCTCCAAGAAAAGCCATTGATTCTGTCTTTTCAGATTTTTCTTGCTGTAAGGACAAGGGTGCCAAACTTACTCTTTACATGTAGGGGCCGAAACCATGAATGGCCATTCACTTCTCTCCATCTTAACTCCTGTTTCCCTTCTTGCCCCCACATTTGCCATGTCTACCAGTCTGGCTGGTATTAACAAATCTTAACAAATCTTTTTAATCAGTGTCCTGATATGACTGAGTTTGAAAAAAAGGCTGCTGTTCGACCTTTCCTGCCCATGTTAGCACTGTGCACATAGAGTGCTTAGTGTTGCTAGTGGAGTTTACTGCATCATTTCTGTTTACAGCACTTACCCTATAGTAAAAAGCATCTTCAGTGAGGTGTTACACAGCACCTCTAAACATCCGCAGGTGTTTTGAATTAACTTTCCCAGCTACTAATTCAAGATCATTTTCTTAGCAAGGTTGGAATAAATCAAAATTTATCAAAGTAATAGCTCAAGATATGATAAGTCCTATTTCTCAATTTCTTCATTCTGTTTTGTAATGACTTATGTAGCCAGGTAAGATCAAATCTGACCAAATTCCAGAAAACCAAAGGGCCTCCTAATTAAATGCCCAAACCTGTTTCAGAATTACCTACTTAAAAAAAAAAAAAATCCTAGACTCAGGGAGTAATGTACAGGTATGTTTAGGAAAATAAGATACTTCTGATAAGCAAGGTCTTCATGTCCAAAAGAGGTACTAGCACTCAAACTTAATATCAAAACTAAAAAATAAAACCAAACCTTCCCTTCTGTGGCCGGACATATAATTAAAATAACCTCAGCTGGGTACTGTGGCTTGGCTCACACCCGTAATCCTAGCACACTGGGAGGCCAAAGTAGGTGGACTGCTTGAGTTTAGGAGTTCGATGTTAGCCTAAGCAAATAGAAAAACAAACAAATCAGCTGGGCACTGTGCTGGAAGGCTGAGGCAGGAGGACTACTTGAACCCGGAGTTTCAGGTTGTTGGGAGCTAGGCTGATGCCATGGCATTCTCTCTTAGGGAGAAAAAAAATCTTCTAAATGAGAGGAGGCATTGTATAGACTTATCCTAAAAGGCCTTTTAAAGGATGACTTGAGATTATAAAGTATTTTTCAAATATACAAAGTTCTTCATAATGACTCAATGAAACTTAATGATTTTTTTTTAAAGTATGTAACTTTTTTTTGTCATTTAAAAAGAAAAATATGGGGCCGGGTGTGGTAGCTTATGCCTGTAAAACTAGCACTCTGGGAAGCCGAGGAGGTGGATTGCTTGAGCTCACAAGTTTGAGACCAGCCTGAGCCAAAGCGAACCCTGTCTCTAAAAATAGCCAGGCGTTATAGTGGGTACCTATAGTCCCAGCTACTCCGGAGACTGAAGCAGGAGGATCACTTGTGCCCAAGAGTTGGAGGTTGCTGTGAGTTATGACACCACGGCAACTACCCAGTGTGACTGTCTCAATAAATAAATAAGTAAAAGGAAAAAGATACCCTATTCAAAGGGTTGAAGCATATTTGATATGACCACTGTTTAGAGAGCACTGGAGTTATAGGAATGAGAAGTATATATTAGTAAATAATCCCTCTCAAGAAGTAAGTTGTCAAGTCATAGGGAGAAAAGAAAAGCCATAGGCAATACAATCAATGCATGTCAGAAATGCATTTTAATTTTTATTTGAAAACAACTTAAATTTTTAGACAAATGATTTTAGTATATAAATTTGATTTTGTTTTTATACAGAATATAAAGATCTCTCTCTTTAATCTTCCATGAGAAGGGTATCACAAGCCTGAAGGAAGATACCTTCTGCACCCAAGTGTGTTTATCTTATGTGTGCAGTATTGGAAACCAGGGGTGTGGTGCTCCTACACATAAATTAGGGTAAGTGACATCTCATATTAAAAGGGAGAAAGAGAAATATTCTATTTAATCAGATTCAAGAAGCAAACATGACACAAAAACTGTGCAAATAAGACCAAGTCAGTAACTTTAGTTAGAACAATGCAGATTACATTGGAATAACAAGTTTGCGAGGGTATCATGTGCACCACATTAAAACAGCAAGAAAGAGCTATTTATATAGAAAGGCTGGAAGAAGAGGTTTTCACTAAAGCAAATTAACTTCTTGTCAACTGCCAAAACAAAACAGAGCATATGAGTGTTAGTATACTGAAGGCATGGTATACCAGTTTCTGTGCAGCATGCTAAAAGTTAGTTAAAACTTCTTCACTGGTGCCGATGCATCATTAATAGTCACGTTTTGCCCCTTCTTGCCAAATTTCAGGCATGTCTTATTTTAGATGGAGTATAGCTTTTATCTATTATTTCATCCTGTAAAAACATGTGGAGACAACGTTCATTCTGTGCCAGAGGATGACCAGCGACCCTGAGAACAAAAAAAATACAAATTTATTCCAGTATTTCATAAAAAGGTGGTGGTAAGGGGGATCAAAACACATATATTTGAAGGTTACGAAGCAAGCACAATTTATAATAATTAGTATTATAATGGACTGCTCACAAGGCCATACTGTCAGCTAATGGTGTATTTTCTTTCCTTTGGCTCACAAGAAAATTTAGAAAACATTTAATCCCAGACTAACTTTGTACTACTTCTGGCACAGATATATAATTTGCTCCTTTACATCTTAGTTGGTGTATTCATACAAAGGTTAATGAATTTTAATGTTAAAAGTGAAGCATATCGGGCAGCGCCTGTGGCTCAAAAGAGTAGGGCGCCGGCACCACATGCTGGAGGTGGCAGGTTCAAACCCAGCTCGGGCCAAAAACTGCAAAAAAAAAGACAAAAAAGTGAAGCATATCAATGAGTTCTAAAAATCCATTTTAAAGAGAAGATACAGGATTGGACTTAGAAATTCCCTGACGTTCAATAAAAGCCCCCAAATTAAAAAATAGGCACAAATGTCCAGGTGGGCTTTAGTTTGGTTTTACTTGCTTTTAAAGATTTTTGCCATCAGCTAAGCATAAATACCAGACTCAGCAACCAGACTTTTATTTCAGAATTTAAAAACATTGAACATAGCACTCCAACAGGAAAATACTTCATAGAAAGACAGATGAAGTTTGTGTGCTAGTGTAGATAACTAAGACTTACAAGTTTTGTATAACCCTTTCTTTCTGTTTATCACTCAAAGATTCAAATCACTAGATAAAATTGAAAATCTAAGCTTATATAACCATATTCTCTGGGATTCAATTTTACTTGGCCAAACTTAAGGCCAATGCACAGTTCCAGTGACCATTTTCTTGGCATAACTCTTATTACTTTGGCTTTTAAAAAACAGTTATATTTCAAATGGGAATCAAATTAAAAGTAAAAGAGAAATAATCCTAATTAAGAATACATTTTGTATGGCTCGGTGCCTGTGGCTCAAGAGGCTAAGGCACCAGCCACATACACCAGAGCTGGCGGGTTTGAATCCAGCGTGGGCCCACCAAACAACAATGATGGCTACAACCAGAAAATAGCCAGGCGTTGTGGCGGGTGCCTGTAGTCCCAGCTACTTGGGAGGGAGAGGCAGGAGACTCGCTTGGGCCCAGGAGTTGGAGGTTGCTGTGAGCTGTGATGCCACAGCACTCTACCCAGGGTGATAGCTTGAGGCTCTGTCTCAAAAAAAAGAATACATTTTGTAAAAAAGGAAGAAAAGAATACATTTTGTCATAAAAATTAAAAATGTAGGGCGCCTGGGTTCGAACAACAATGACAACTGCAACAACAGAAAAATAGCTGGGTGTTGTGGCAGGTGCCTGTAGTCCCAGCTACTTGGGAGGCTAAGGCAAGAAAACCACTTAAGCTCAAGAGTTTGAGGTTGCTGTGAGCTGTGATGCCACGGCACTCCCAGGGTGACATAGTGAGACTCTGTCTCAAAAAAAAAGAAAAATTAAAAATGTGTGTTACATAACACATGCTGATAATATCTCCATTTGGAATCAAACAAATGATTACAAGTGTATTGTAAATTTTATTGTTCATGCTAGAACATAACCTTAAATCGGAAAGAATATAAGTAAAACCGTATTTTTAAAATGCTGTAATTTTAAATGTGATTTGCATAAATTAACCAAGAAAAACAAATACAAAACTTAGGTCAACACAAAGATATGCATTTCAATCACTCGAGTGTGTTAATATTCATCACATGATATTCAATTTGCCAAATATTTTTACTTTATTTAAAATAGGCCAAAAGGGAAAGTAGTATTATAGTTTTAACAAATGAATTATTAGTAGTCACCTAAAGTATTCTCAAAACTGTTCACTCACATAAGGAACAGAAAGCACTTACTTGTTTATAAATTGCTCCAGCCCTTGTTTCCTTTCCTCAATAAAATTGTCATCAAATATTCCATCATCTCCTCTAAAAGGTAGCTGACGCAAAAATGCTTTCCCAGGGAGTGGGGGAACCACAACCTAAAACAACACAAGGAAAGAAAGTTTCTGATTAGATTGTGAAAATATAGAACACAACATGAAGACCAAGTATATCCTCACTATGGGAGCCAACCACTCTCAAAAAAAGCAGCTCAGCGCCTATAGTTCAGTGGATAGAGCGCCAGCCACATACACCAGAGGCTTGGTGTGAACGCAGCCCAGGCCTGCCAGGCAACAATCACAACTACAAAAAAAAAAAAAAAAAAAAAAAGATGAGCGTTGTGGCAGGCGCCTGTAGTCCCAGCTACTCGGGAGGCTGAGGCAAGAGAATTGCCTAAGCCCAGGAGTTGGAGGTTGCTGTGAGCTGTGACGCCATGGCAATCTACTGAGGGCGATAAAATAAGACTCTGCCTCTTAAAAAAAAAAGAAGAAGAAGAAGAAGAAGAAGTGTTAATTCAAATGGGAGTTAGCAAAGGACTCAACTGAATCATTAATAGCAGATAAAATTAAGAATTCTAAGGAAAAATTACATACTCTTCCCCAATGGAATAAGATGAAATTTAACTATTTGAAAAAAGGATATCAGGGCAATGCCTGTTGGCTCAGTGGGTAGGGCGCCAGCCCCATATACCAAAGATGGCAGGTTCGAACCCGGCCCCGGCCAAACTGCAACAAAAAATAGCTGGCATTGTGGCGGGTGCCTGTAGTCCCAGCTACTTGGGACGTTGAGGCAAGAAAATCACCTAAGCCCAGGAGTTGGAGGTTGCTGTGAGCTGTGATACCATAGCACTCTACCAAGGGTGATAAAGTGAGAGTCTGTTTCTAAAAAAAAAAAAAGAAAAAGAAAAAGAAATCATTTTCTTTTACC
The DNA here is from genome assembly GCA_963574355.1 of Loris lydekkerianus. Classification (NCBI taxonomy): domain Eukaryota; kingdom Metazoa; phylum Chordata; class Mammalia; order Primates; family Lorisidae; genus Loris; species Loris lydekkerianus. Next base: position 17,901 of record CAUYPK010134770.1, read on the forward strand.
AACTTTATTCAAAATAATTTTCCTGAGAGGTTTCCTTTATAGTTACATTATGAATAATTCTTACCTTGCTTTCTCTTTCTAATTCACTTCTCAGCCATTCAAAGTCACTGTATCTTCTTCTCACAGTAGATTCCTTCAGCTTGAAAATAGGAAGATTTGTCTGAAATGAGAAAAGGTAATCCTAAATTGAAGTATGTTAAGAAGACTTCAAAAAAAAAGTGAATGGGGGGAGGGGGAATGTAGGTTTGTCAAATTGATCAAGTGACAAGTCTGGTTACCTTAACCTAAAAAATCATGAAGTTATTAAGATGGCATTTTACTTACATATAACAAAATGAAACTTTGCTACTTGTTACATTATTTACAATAGAATAAAACTTTTTTTTTTTTCTTTTTTAGATAGAGTCTCTGTTACCCAGGCTAGAGTGCTCTGGCTTCAGCCTCCCATGGAGTTAGGACTATAGGTACCTGTCACAATACCCAGCTAATTTTCCTGTTTTTAGTAAAGACAGGGTCTCGGCTCCTGCTCAGGTTGGTCTGGAACTCCTGAGCTCAAACAATCCTCCTGCTTGGCCTCCCAGAGTGCTGGCATTACAGGTGTGAGCCACAGTGCCAAATGGAACTTTTAAACTGTACCTTAGAATACAGTATCTTTCACTGGATCCCTTTAAAATGTACCTTTGTGTGTATACTTTTGTCATTCTGCCTGAGGTTATTTACATAAACATTTTTTCCCTATTATTTTAGTGAGCCACAAAAATGTTAAGTGGGCTGGGATGAGAAAAGGCTGACTCTGACTGCTATCCAGCTTAGCTAATATCTCAGCAAGCAGTCCTCAAAAGAGAAATAGACAGGTTTGCGCCTATGGCTCAAGCAGCTATGGCGCCAGACACATACACCTGAGCTGGCGGGTTCGAATCCAACCCCGGCCCACCAAACAACATTGACGAAACCAAAAAATGGCTGGGCATTGTGGCAGGCGCCTGTAGTCCTGCCACAATGGGAAGCAGAAGCAGGAGAATCGCTTGAGCCCAGGAGTCAGAGGTTCCTGTGAGCTGTGATGCCACAGCACTCTACCCAGGGTGACAGCTTGAGGCTCTGTCTCAAAAAAAAAAAGAAAAAAAGAGAGAGAGAAATAGACATTACTTACTTTTAAATGAAACACAACATATTTTGTTATTAGGACTAGATTAGGTTTTACAGACAAGGAAGGAAGGAATGGATGGATTGATGGATAGAAGGAGGGAGGGAGGGAGGAAGGAGGAAAAGGAAGGAATTCTTAATGGTTTTATTAAAAAAAAAAAAAAATCAAAAAGAACAAGGGAAGTATCACAAGGTCTGCATTTTTACCACTAGTAGGAAATTAAGAGTCACACTCAGTAGATTGGGCTCATAAACCCACGGTCCGATAATCCAGTACAAACATAATGTTCAAGGTTTGCAGTCAAATCAGAGCATAAGAAAAGTTTTGGGGACTTTGATCTTTACAAGATTGCAAAGTCTATTTGTTGCCACTTCTCTCAATTTCTAAACTTAAACAAAAAATTACAAGAAATAGTTCTATTATCTTTCACTGGATCCCTTTTAAAGAAAAAAATGCTACCAAGTCAAATAAAAAATGGTTAATGACTGGCTGGGTGTGGTGGCTCATGCCTGTAATCCCAGCACTTTTGTGAGGCTGAGGAGGATTGTGTGAGGCCAGGAGTTTGGAATATATGGGAAACACAGAAGACCCCGTCTCTAAAAATAAACACACACACACACACACACACATATATATAAGGCCAGGTGTGGTGGCATGTTATCTGTAGTCCCAGCTATATGGGAGTCAGATGTGTGAGGGTCACTTGAGACCCGGAGTTCAAGGTTACAGTGAAGTATGATTGGGCTCCTGCACTCTATCCTAGGCAAGAGTAAGACTCTTGTCTCCAAAATAAATAAAGTAAAATAGGTTAATGACTAAAGACTATTAGCATTTACCATTAAGAATAAATTTTAATGGCACAGTGGCTCAGCCTGAAGCACTATGGGAGGTTGAGGTGGGAGGAACTCTTGAGATCATGAGTTTGAAAACAGCCTAAGCAAGAGTGAGACCCTATCGCTACTAAAAATAGGAAAATTAGTGGGGCATTGTGGCAGGCACCTGTAGTCCCGGCAACTCAAGAGGCTGAGGCAGGAGGATCCCTTGAACTCAGGAGTTTGAAGTTGCTGTGAGCTAGGCTAATCTTATGGCACCCTAGCCTGGGCAACAGAATGAGACTGTCTCAAAGAAAAGAAAAAATAGATAAATAAAAGAATAGGTTTTAAAAAGTGTGTAATATGTATATTACAAAGTCTGCAGGAGACAGAAATGATCTAACACAATGCCATATCCCATCAAAAAATGCTATTAATACATATATTCTCTTCAATTATATTTTGCCTTTAAATTCAGTCTTTTCACTTGTAGAACTGCACACTGTTTTACAGCTAGGAGGAACAAAAGTTAAGTGCCACCTAAAGAAAAGACTGACTTCCTTTTGTATACAGGGATACAATCATCTTAAAAAATTTACTAAGAAAATTCTACTCATTTGTTTAGCTTAAAGCTACTGGTAAAATAGTTGTTGTTCAGTAAAAGAAAAGCTTTTCAGGACCTTTAATCCATTTTGTAGTGGTCAATTTTTTCCAAAGTGTATTAACTTCTCTATGTTGTATACCTTATAGCTTAGAATCTTCTACAGATGCTATTGGGCATAACAGTGTATAGGTTTCAAGCATGAAACCAAATCTCACATGAGGTTTAAAAGCACTTGAATTTTCTTTCCCAGGTAACCACAACATTTGTTCATTGTATTAATGACTAAGAGCAAAATTGCACCTAACAAGACTCTTATTATACTAAAAGTCAAGCTTATATTTAAAGATGCTGGCTTGTTGTACAGAGGGGGTATTCTCATTCCCCACAGGGAATAAATTTAGGTCCCCTGGAGAGTAGGACGATAATTCCCAGAAAGAAAGCAATGGATTATTTCTCTCTAATTTCATCCAATGGCTTTTTAACCAAGCTCACCCTTCCACATTAAAATATTAAAGTCTTTGTAAGTGTCTAAAGATAGAAAGGCCTTTACAGAGTTGAGTGTTTTCTGCAGGTGAGATTTTACATTTTGAATCCCCTCCTCTCAAATTACTCTACAAAAGGGATTAACTGCTCTCTTTATTCACTATGTTAAGATCAAGCTTGTGAAAAGAGTTCCCTAAGAATTTTCATACTTCTGGGTACGGAAGTCTATAAAGTTAATCTCTGAAACAACATATCAAGATTACAGGTACAATGTTGAGGGAAGAGTGCCAATTCAGCTCATTTTACCTTCCATTTTCCCTTTTGAACTTTTGACATAATCATGATTACATGTGATTCACTCTAATAGAGAGGTGGTTAGAAAGGGGGAAAGTCCCTTCTCTTCTATAATTGGCTAAGAGTTTCATAGTTTATATATTTTAGAAAGGATCATGGTTAAAGAAAATTCTTTTATTTAGTTTTCTTAGCTAGTGATTCTCTTTTTGTATGAAGACTACTTTAGAGTTTAGATAAAGTCATATTAAGAATTTTTTTGTTTTTTTGGAGACAGGGTTTCCCTCTGTTGTCCTGGATGGATTACAGTGGTGAGATCACAAGGTGGCCTCAAATTCTTGGGCTCAAGCAATCCTCCCACTTCAGTTTCTGGAGTTGCTGGACTGCAGGTGTGTACACCTGCCTGGCTAAATTTTTTTTTTTTTTTGGTAGAGATGTGGGTCTTGCTATGTTCCTAAGGCTTGTCTTGAACTCCTGGCCTCAAGTGATCCTCCCACCTCAGCCTCAAAAGTGCTAGGATTACAGAAGTAATCTTGGCCAAGAAATTATTAATATTATTTTCCCAGTACATTTAGTCTTAAACTTTGACTGTAAAAGTCTTCCTGGTCAAGGACTTTTAATTCAATTTACTGGAGCAAAGTAAGTGAAAAATACTGAGGTTTTGTGGTTTCAGCCACTGAACTATCACTGCTGATTATAAACTCTTGTGACTGTTCACTTTTACTAACTTAACTTTTATAAAATGACTGAAGAGAGAATAAAAGTTTTTTTTTTTTTCCCCTACAGCGTTGGGGAGACTCAACTGTTACTGAGTGTCTACAAAGGGTATAGTGCTAGAAAATGTGATGAACCATTATTTACAATGATAAATTGGCCCTTGTGAAACTAATAATTTATCAAGGAAATGAGAAAATAAGCACATAAAAAGCTGAATTTATGAGGTTATCACAAACAATAAACAAGGTTGAAAGACAAGAGAACAAATTATGAACGAATATTTGCAACATAAAACAGAGGGATAATTTTATTAAAATGTAAAGAAACCTAGAAATGGATGAGAGATGAAGGTGCACAACCCGACAGCCTGCTGCAGTGGCTCCCGCCTGCACAGCCCCACTGTTCAGGAGGCTGAGGAGGATGATTGCTTGAGCCTAAGAATTCTAGGCTGTAGTGTGCTATAAAAGGACCTGTAAATAACTGCTGTACCTCAGCCTGGGCAACAAAGTGAGACCCATAAAACGAACACACAACAAGAACCAGGAAGAACACAGAAAACAAGTGGACGATAATGTTCAACTTCACCCAGACAAGAAGCTCTTGTTGGAATAGTAATATCCCATTCTCACTTATAAGATAGGCAAGTATTAAATTTTAATAGCCAGTTATTGATGAGGGTAGAGACAGGCATTTTATATGTTGAGACAGGGTCTCACTGTGGTGCCCAAGTTGAAGTGCAAAGGCATTATTTTAGCTCACTGCAATTTCAAACTTCTGGGCTCAAGCAATCCTCCCATCTCAGCCTCCCCAGTAGCTTGGACTATAGGAAAGGGCAACCACACCCAGCTAATTTTTTCTCTTATTTTTTTCTAAAGCCAGAGTCTTATTATGCTGTCCAGGCAATCCTCTTGCCACATCCTCTCAAAATTCTGGGATTACAAGTGTGAGTCAACATGCTTGGCCAAGACAGGAATTTTAAAAGACTGCTAATGGTAATGAAAAACTGATACAACCTTTAAGAAGGGCATTTTGACTAATCAATTACTCTTTTAAATACACACACATTTTGGGCCAACAATTTCACTAGGCATTATTTCCACATATACAAAAAGATACCAATACACAGATGTATGAGTTTCAGAACAATATACTGTATAAGCATTTTACCATTTGTATAATAAAAAAAATGAAGAAATTGACAACTGATTGGCCAGAATCCTTTTAATACTTGGAGCTAGCCACATGATGACAATTAAAAATAATGCAAGGGAGGCTCAGTGCCGGCTACATACCCTGGGGCTGGCGGGTTTGAACCTGACCTAGGCCTGCCAAACAATGACAACTACAACAAAAAATAGCCAGGTGTTGTGGTGGGCACCTGTAGTCCCAGCTAAGTGGGAGGCTGAGGCAAGAGAATCGCTTAAGCCCAAGAGTTTGCAGTTGCTGTGAGCTGTGACGCCAGAGCACCCTACTGAGGGGGACATAGTGAGACTCTGTCTCAAAACAAAAAACAAAACAAAACAAAAAATAGTGTGAGGTAAAGAGGAAGATACAAGTATAAGATACAGTTAGTAATTCATGGATATTCTAAAGCACAGGAAATGATGAGAAATTAAAACCTAAAGGGTTAAACTGTGCTCTGAATGTCTGGCTAAAGTATCTACTTGTGAGTATCAGGATTTTTTTTTTTTTTTGAGACAGAGTCTCATTTTGTTGCCCTTGATAGAGTGCTGTAATGTCATAGCTCACAGCAATCTCAAACTCTTGGGCTCAAACAACTAACCTCAGCCTCCCAAGTAGCTGGGACTACAAGTACCACCACAATGCCTGACTATTTTTAGAGACAGGGTCTCGCTCTGGCTCAGGCTGGTCTAGAACCTATGAGCTCAGGCAATCCATCCACCTTGGCCTCCCAGAGTGCTAGGATTACAGGTGTGAGTCACCGTGCCCAGCCCAAGTACCAGGAATTAATAAACATCAATGAACAGGAAAATGATTATCTTTGAACAGAAAAATAGAACAGATAAATAGCAGTAAAAGCCACAGAATTTGGCAAATTATTTGCATGAAGATTTAAGGGGCAGTATTAAGAACAGATAGTTCTAAAGCTTATATGAACAAGAGTCAGATTAGCAAGGCAAATTATAGCAAAAATTCCTTAAAGATTTTACTTTGTATTTTACTTACCGTATATACTCAAGTGTAAGTCGAGTTTTTTCCGGCACAAAATTTGTGCAGAGTTCGGGCACAAATTTTGTGCTGAAAAAACTTGGCTTATACTCGAGTATATACGGTAAAATGCTTTAGATTTACCCAGAGAGAAACAGGATGCTAAATTCTGAAATTAAATGTAAATCAGTCTTAAATACGGTTAACTTACTTTAAAAAGACTAAAACTTTTGAAATTTGAGCAAGATTTAGTATTCTTTCACCCTGACATTCATTTCCCCTCTAATTTTAAGAAAACTTGCCTAATACCAGACTGGGTATAAAATAGAAGTCAAAATTTTCTTACTACTGTATATACTCGAGTATAAGCCGACCCCCTTAAATTTACCCTAAAAACTGGGAAAACCTAGTGACTTGAGTATAAGCCGAGGTGGAAAATGCAGCAGCCACTGGTAAATTTCAAAAACCCCTGATTATAAGGATTCAAGATTTATAAACATTTATTTACAAGACTTTACTGCCTTACATGGGGTTTTCACTTAATTAAATGTGCCATTAAATATTGTGGGTTAAATAGTTCAGTGGAATACAGTTCAGCTCAGCCTCCTATCTCTTCAGCTCAGCCGCAACTTGTGGACTGAGCTGAAGCACCGCCCCCTCAAGCAGACGGCAGAAGACGACTGGGGACTACATGCATTTGATTAGGTGCGGGCACACCGAATCAAATAACCTGTATGACCCTAGTATAAGCCGAGTTTGGGTTTTTTGTGCCGAAAAAACTCGGCTTATACTCGAGTATGTAGGTAATTATTATTATTATTTTTTTTTTAATTTTTTTGAGACAGAGTCTTATTTGTCACCCTCAGTAGAGTGCCATGGCATCACAGTTCACAGCAACCTTGGGCTTAAGAGATTCTCTTGCCTCAGCTCCCAAGTAGCTGGACTACAGGTGCCACTACAACACCCGGCTATTTTTAGAGACAAGGTTTCACTCTGGCTCAGGTTGGTCTCAAACTCATGAACTCAGGCAATCCACCTGCCTCGGCCTCCCAGAGAACTAGGATTATAGGCATGAGCCACCGGGACTGGCTATTCATTTTATTTCCTAATGTGTAGTAGAAGTGTCAAACTCAGCCATTTGTATGAAATAGTATTTGTAGGAAATATTTTATTTGTGGGAAATAATAGCCAACATGGGCATAGTGATCAGAGACAGGTAAGTCCATCATTACTCAAGAACCAAAAATTAAGGTACAACCTTCACCTATTTGTATAGGTATGATATTAGTAAATGCTGAAGACTTAACTTGAGCAACCTTGGTCTACTTTAGACTTTTCAATTTCATTTGGATACAAAAGTTGTGGAAATCATGTTTTATTACACTTCTGAAGCAAAGACTGAGGTGCAAATAAGCTCATAGATCTATATAAGAAACCCAATACTAACAATGACTTAAAGCGATGTTAGAGCGACAGCACTAACATTTAAAGAGCACAGAATTATAATTACCTACATATCAAAGAAGTTAAATTGGTTGCTTGAAATCTATCAAGTCTAGAAAACTAATTCATTCCACACTTAAAATATACCTTTATTAACTATTTTGTGACAAACATTGGTTAATTTGTTGCCACTACTTAACATTTATTTTAGAGAACTGCAAAATAAATTACCTATATCATCAAAGGAGGCAGAAGCTGAGAATATAAGAATGTTCAGATCTGGCATGAAAGTAGCTTTAAAAATCACATCTAAGTATGAGATTCTTAATGTTAGAAAGTGAAAGCATGGGCAGTGCCCACAGCTCAGCTGGCAAGGCCCCAGCCACATAGACCTAGGGCAGTGGGTTTAAACTTGGCCCGGGCCTGGGAAGCAACAATGACAACTGCAAACAAAACATAGCTGGGCCTTGTGGTGGGCAACTGTGGTCCCAGCTACTTGGGAGGCTGAGGCAAGAGAATAGCTTAAGGCCAAGAGTTTGAGGTTGCTGTGAGCTGTGGTGCCATAGCACTCTACTGAGGGAGCATAGTGAGACTCTGTCTCAAAAAAAAAAAGATTCATCTTGGAGATTACATATATGTATATACATATTAGAGTGTCATGGCATCATCAGAGCTCACTGCAACCTCAAACTCCTGGGCTCAAACAATCCTCCTGCCTCAGCCTCCTGAGTAGCTGGGACTATAGGTATATGCTATCACACCTGGCTAACATGGAGATTTTTAGTATCTTGTTTTACAAAACTTTCAGCACATAGTCATAGTAATTCTTCTATAGGAGAAGAAAATCAAAATAATCCTACTAGTTCTCTTATTTTCTTTTTCTTATCTTTAAATCTCACAGAAACTCAGTCAGTATAAAAATACATACTTACGGCTAGTAGTTAAAAGTCTACCAGTGGTTCTCAACCTTCCTAATGCCACATCCCTTTAATATAGTTCCTGTGAGTTGCAACCCACAGGTTGAGAACCGCTGGTCTAGACTCATACAGCTTGAAATTTCAGCAAAGCCACTTAACTACACGACTTGGGCAAGTGGGGATAATAGTGTGAAAATACATTGAAATAGATGGTTGAGAAGTTAAACCAGTCTAAGTGATTTATTTTCCACTACTTTGGAAGTCATACAAAAGATAATTATTTTGAAATAAATTAGATGTTTAGTACCAAAAGGCCACATTCTTGTAATATGTCACATAGCTGTTACAGTGATTAATGAAGTGATACACATAAAATATGCTTAGAATTATACCCTGCACAAAATGATTACACAGCAAGTCTAATTTTTTTTTCTTCTATTACTTCTTTTACGTCTTTTTATTACGTTTTTAAATTTGGCAAAAAGTTCTAAAATATTAAATCCTCCTATGTGTTTGTTATTGTTACATTAGCTTTGTAAATCTTCTATAGTTATGTTTGCTGACCCATTTGAGAGTAAAGTGAAGCCATCATAACCCTTTATTCCTAAGTATTTCAATATACATTTCCTGAAGGACACTATTCTCTGATGTAAACAAAGAACAAAGGTCAAATACAGGATGTTTCACATCATCTACATTCCATATTCAAATTTTACAGGATCATTTGTAACTTAAAAAAAAAATCTAGGCGGGGTAAGGTGGCTCACGCCTGTAATCCTAGCACTCTGGGAGGCCAAGGTGGGTGCATTGCTTGAGCTCATGGTTTCAAGATCAGCCTGAGCAAGAGTGAGACCCTGTCTCTACTAAAAATACAAAAAAAAAACCGAGGCAAGAGGATCGCTTGAGCCCAAGAGTTGGAGGGTTAGCTATGATGACCCCATGGCATTCAGGGTGACAGTCTGAAGACTCTGTCACACACACAAACACACACACGTACAATTAAATTAAAAAAAAAAAAAAAAAAATCCGATTGGGTGGCACCTGTGGCTCAAATGTGTAGGGCGCCAGCCCCATATACCAGCGGTGCTGGGTTCAAACCCAGCTCTGGCCAAAAAACTGCAAAAAACTGCAAAAAAAAAAAAAAAATCCGATCAAGAATTATGTGCTGCCTCTGGTTATCTCTTTAGTCAGCTTCAATCTAGAACAGTATCCCTGCCTTTTTGCCATTAAAGACATTGAAGATAAAGAGTTCAGGACAGCTATTTAAGCTATATATATATATATTTTTAAATCCTATCCCTTCACTCCAGCTTTTCCAGACACCTCTCCCTCCTTAGACCCTTTCCCCCCTCTGGGCTAGACTCTACATAGAGATAGTTTCCTCAAGACCAGTACTATGTTACAGGTTTTTGGCAGGAATGTTGATGCCTTGGGAGGGCATCACATCAGAAAACGCATGATGTAAGTTTGTCTCAGCATTTGATTACATGGTTACGGTGAGATCACCCAGACCTTTACCTCCTTATAATTCCTTTTTTCTTATTTTCCCCCACACCCCATTTTTAAAAGACAGGCAGGGTCTTGCTCTGTTGCCTAGGCTGGAATGCAGTGCCATGATCACAGCTCATTGCAGCCTCAAACTTCAGGGTTCAAATGCCCCTCCTGTCTTAGCCTCCTGAGATTATAGGCACACACCACTATGCCTGGCTAATTTTTAGATTTTTTGTAGAGATGAAGTTTTACTATGTGGCCCAAGAAGGTCTCAAACTCCTAGCCTTAATAATTCTCTTACCTCAGCCTCCCAAAGTGCTGGGATTATAGGTGTAAGCCCTGCATCTAGGCTTTTTTCTTATTTGTTCTTGAACCTGTCTTTCACAATAACATTTAGAATTTGCCCAGCTAAATTAAAAAAAAAGAAAACGTACAAAGCTATTAGAGCACAAAATAAATTCTGCTTCTTAAAGAATTCACATTTCTAGCTGAATTTATCTGACTTTAGCCATTATTAGAAAGACTGGTTTATTACAGGAAAGCCCCACTCCCTACCAACTGCAGCATGAACATACAGAAGTACACTAAGTTCACAACTGGCTGATTTAATAAACAGAATAAGAGGGGGTACAGTCTACTTGGCTAGAATAAAGTGATGGATATTTGCATGTGCCTAGAAGAAATTCAGGGTCATACTCAAGCTTCTGTGTATCTTGCTTTTTAATTTATAAAATGAGTATGTACTCTGCATAGCTCATGAAAAAGTGATGGGCTAATTACAAGATCCCAGGACATTCAGAAAACTAGAAAAGGAGGAGACTAAAAATCTGAAGAGAGTTATTCAATATTATTTTGTTTCTGTTTATTTGTTCCCATAATATGCCAGAAACAAAACTCTGAAGGGATAAAAATGTTAAAAGAGATGTCTATATGCTTGATACTCTTTAAACTGGTTTATAGAAACCAGGGATTTTCCACAAACAGGGTAAGATCACCAGGGTAAGTAACCACAGGAGTAAGATCACCAGGAATCCAAATGGACATTATAATCTAAAGAACAAATTTTTGAAACCAGTTTAGAGGTCTAAAACAAGTAGTCCCTTCAAGTCTAAGCAGAGGAAATTGCCACATTTTTGGTTCTAAAAAGGTCTTATACATTAACAGAGACTGACCTATTAAAGTCAGCAGCTCGCAGATACCCTATATGTTACCTGATTATCGCTGATAGCCAAGCAGAAAACCAAGCCTCAAAATGTGATCACCTGAATATAGCTTAACAATAGATATTAAAAAAATGTTTACTAGGTGTTTCTAGTATTTCTTCAGATAGTGTCACGTGTACATTTGAAAAGAGACTGGCAACAACATCAAAAGTATACTCAATAGGCCATACTCTATTCAACCAATCCTAAGAGATGTAAATGGATGCCCCACTACAGTTCTCATTAAATAGTTGCATTTCTCCAAATATCTACATCTAGAGATAAAAGATAAACCGAGAAGTGCTTAAGCTATTACCTTGCCCTTCAGTACTTTTGATACTTGTTTTACCCAATCTGGAACTGCATGAATAACTAGAGATATGGTTTATAACCTAGATGAACTCTTAATATGGCTGGGGATAAGTCATTTAAATGAAGAATAAGCTTTTAGTCTGGAGAACCTTTGAAATGTAGATTGTCACTAAGCCAAAGTATTTAATTTCTTTCTTTCTTTTTAAAAAAATAAGGACATGGCCTTCCAGTGATACAATTCCTTGTTATTTTATAGGAAACCTCCTCTACGATATAATTTCCAAAGCAGTAAAGAAGAAATTATCTAGACTAGCTATGCATAAAGCAAATAATTCCATGTATTTTCTAACTTTGTCCATATTCTTCATAATTAATTAGCACCACTCACTTCTGAGCTCCTGCAAGGTTTTCAATAAGCAACCTTTAATAGAATTGTGCAATAACGGTTCTGTTGTTTAAAAAAACTCATTCAAAATGCACCACGAGAGTGAGATTAAAGATGGCGGCTGAGTAACAGCTTCCCTGTAACTGGGCCTGGCGAATCTGGGGAGACAAGACTCCAGACATCTCTGGCCGGTGGGACCTGCCTACAATCATCCCTTTGAGGACACAGAGAGCCAGCAAGG
>CAUYPK010134772.1:0-33332 GCA_963574355.1 Loris lydekkerianus
TGGCTGGATACAGGATCCGGGGTTGAAAGTTATTTTGCTTTAGGAGATTAAAAGTCGATGACCACCCTCTTCTGGCTGGCTTGAAAAGTTTCAGCAGAGAGATCTGCAGTCATTCTAATATTCTTCCCTTTGTAGGTAATGGGTTTCTTACGTCTGGCTGCTTTCATAATTTTCTCCTTCATATTAACTTTAGTGAAGTTAATTATGATATGCCTGGGGCATGTCTTATTCGGATTGAGTTGTGCTGGGGTTCTGAAACTGTCTGGTGTCTGAATTTCAGAATCTCTTGGCATGTCTGGAAAATTCTCTTTCATAATTTCATGAAGAAGAGCCTCTGTGCCTTGCAAGGCCACTTCATCACTTTCAGGGATTCCAATGAGGCGGATATTTGCTGCCTTATAATTATACCAGAGCTCTCTGAGAGAATGATTTGTTTTTGCTCTTCATTTCTCTTCCTCTTTAAGAGTTTGGGAGCGTTCAAAGGCTTTGTCTTAAATGTCAGAAATCCTTTCTTTTGCTTGCTCCACTCTGTTACTGAGGGAGTCTACTATATTTTTCAGATCTTTGAGGGCTGCAAATTCTTGCTTCAGTGCGTCAAAATCTTTGAATCTTTTTTGTCTTTAAATTCATTAAATTTTTGAGACAACTTTTGAATTGCTTCTTGAATTTCTAATTCCACATTTTCTTCCATTCTATTATTCTTGTTTGCAATTCAAATTCTTAATTCGATTTCTGACATCTTGGGCAAGTGTTTATGAATGGGATCTTCAGTTTCATCTGCCATATCTTTCCTTGGGGGGGGGGGGTTGATCTATTCTGGTTATTCATGTTACCAGAGTTTTACCCCTGATTCCACCCCATGATTGTTTTATACCATTTGATTTTTCCCCTGGAGATTTGTCGAGGACCCGTACAGTGCTATGGCCTGAGAAACTGGGGACCTGTTTCGTGTGGTGGGGCTAAGTGGTTCTGTCTTGTTTTCGGCTTGTCTCTGTGTGACCCTAGTGAAACAGTTACTCTGGATTGAAGTCTCAGCTGTGGAGAAATACCAGCAATTAAGTCACCCCGCCCCCCACAGGCAACAATTGGAAAAGGAAAATCAAACCTTTCTACAACCACACACCCAGGGCTCCACTTGAATAGTCCTCGGGCGATTGGCTCAGTTCAAAAGGTCCAAATCAGTTGTTTCAGTCAGCACTTCTCTCAGGTGGGAGAGTTTAAAAGGTCTCTGGCAACTGGATTGCAGGGGTCTGGTGACTACTCAGATATGAGTTGCTCTGGTGCTCTGTGAAGTCAGGAGGACCCACCCAGCAAATAGATCAGTCTGGGAAGGTTGATGCCTCCTTCCCCACCTGTACCTCTGTCACACCCAGTCACTGATAGCTCCACAGGGCTGTGACCCAGTTGCCTCTAGTAAACAGATACTCTAGGGGTTTGAACCTGCCTTAATCACAAGGAAATCTATTTCTCCTCAGTCAGGCCACTGCGCTCTGCCTCTATCTAGCAGGGGGAGGTGAGGCCTGACAACCTCGGGTGCTTGATGGAGGCTGGGGGGGTGTTTACTCAGTTCCAGCCCCACCCCTGATTGATGTTACTGACAGAACAGAACAGAGCAACTTTGGGGGAATTTGTTTCTGTCCCTGCTAAATTCCCCTGCAGAAGAGAGGCTGTTTTGAGTTCCCAGAGCCTGCGCCTCGGGCCCTGTCTTTGCACCTGCAGTTTTGTATTTGTTTGCTGTCAGTTCTAGTCTCCTGCCTTCTTTTGTCTATAGGCTGATGATCCCCCGAGGGCCAGGTGAGTCTTAGGCTCAGTAAAGCCGTCCTCTGGGTCAGCCCCACCCTGGGAATTTTCTGGCTCTGTGTCCCTGCTCTCCACTCAGGCCAGTTCCTCCCCAGGCAAACCCTTTACTCACGGGGCCTGCGTTTCCATCCCAGATCTGTTCCGCAGTGGTTGCCACCTGAGAAGATATCTGGCCTCCTCTGGTTGCCCAGGGAGACAGGGGGTGTGGCTTCAGAATATCCAGGAATGAGCCCTATTGTTGCCAAAAACTGCTGCTGTACCACGCCTTGGGGCACCACCGCTCTGGTGTTGTTCCCTCTCAGCCAACCGTCCTTTCCTTACTCCCGTGCTGCAGAATCTGCACTGACCAGCTACATTCTAGGCCATGTCCACACCCCTTGAGAAATCACCCAAGAATCTGGACTCCTGGGGGACAGGCCTCCAGACCTCAGAGTGAGAGTGGAGGGGAGTGCTGGGAGCTCAGAATTGCAGTTAGAGAATATATAGTTTTATACAGTTTTATGCCTGGCAGGAGAACGCCGTGGCACACTAGTAGTGGAGGTAGGTCCAGTTTTTAAAGGGTCTCTCCCGTGGAGTCAGTGGGAGGACCTTTGGACTCTGCTCGTTTGTTTATGGGACACTCCGAGCCATTCTCATGGGGGAGGGGACTTTCGTCCACTTGGTGATGGATTTTGTACCTTTTGTTTGTATCCTTGAGGTCGCAGCTTGCCTCAGCGGGGTTGATGTGTGTTCTTCAACCTTCTCTCTTGGTGCAGCTCTGATCCACCAGGTTACCCACTAAATTTCTGTCCTTTAACTCTCCTTCTGGATGGGAGCCTCAGTTCCAGGGCTCACAGGAAGGTGAGCGGCTCCTTTAGTGCCCGGAAGGTGCCCACGGAGGCCAGCTGACTCATACGGTCCATAGCTTGCCCTCACGCTAAATAAGTCTTTTAATATATAACAACTCAAATGCTGGTGCAGCGACCGCAGTGCACTTGTCTTCCAGATACCTGGTGGTCTCCCTTGTGTTCTTGGGTGGCTTGACATTTAGACAGCTCTGCATCATTTAGTTCAAAGATCTTTGTTCTCTTTTCTGTGTCTAGTATTTTGTCTGTAGATTCTCACCTGGTCATGTTAGGTTAGGTTAAAGCATGACATGAAATACAAGATTGAGCAGAAGTTGGTTTCTCCAGCATCATCTGTGTACTTGTTTTTCTCCTTCTCTTTGCCCTTCTCTCACCTTGTGCAGAATCGCTGGGAAAGCTTGGACTCACTTGTGCTTCTAGGGTTAGTGGAGAAAACGATGCCTTAAATGTAAAATATTGGCTCAGTACCGTGGTCAGTGGTAGGAGTACATACTCTGAACTCACATTTAAGTGTATAGAGCTTGTGTGAAATTCCTGGTGGCTTTTCCAGCTTCTCTTAATGAAAAGCAGTCGTTGCTTATTTAATTATTTGAATTTATAACTAGACATGTGTCTGTGAGACAGTTTATAAATTCGTATCCTAGGCCTGTACTCTTCCTAGCCCATCAATTCTCCTCTCAGACACAGTCGATATAATTTTGATTATGCTACTTATTTCTACTGAACCTTTCAGCCCCACTGCTTTGTAATGATACTGGGGGAGGGGGAATTGAGAGTAGGTGGGAAGGAAGATGGAAATACGGACAAATTGTGCTTTTCTTAACTAATTTCATAGGCTATCATGTGGAAAATGAAAATTTAATTTTAATGTTCTTTACTTTGTCATTTAGCGGTGTTTCTCGGTGGAAAGCAAGATCACAAGTGCACCCATTTACTGTGGGTAGATGAGTGTGTGTTAACAAACTCACGTCAGATGTGGGTCTTTCGGCCTCTGTGTTAGAGTGTGGTTAGCTACTTTTTAAATAAACTGAGAAGTTAGGTATGTAGTTCCTTTTTGACTGGAGATTTTGTGCCTTTCTATGTTTGCCCTGTCAATAAAAAAAAACAAAAAAACAAAACCTGTCACTTCTTGAGCTTTTGTTCTTACCATGTATCTTTTTAGGCATTTCTTTATGTGGCGATAGATGTAACTTCTCCAGCGCTGCCACGGCCCACTTTATCAGTGGCTGGGAAACACAGTTAAATTGGGTGAGAATTGGAGGTTAAACTCTTATGTCACTGTACATTGTCATCAAGACTTATGTTCACAAAAGCCACAAGTTTAAAACAACTTCTTAGAGCAGGCATAGTCAGCTAATCTACCGTGAAGTGTTGGAATGGAATGTAGTTGTGATGAAATCCATTTTGTGTAGAAAGGGTAAACAGTTACTTTCACAAATAGGTTCTATATGAATAAATTAGTTCCATGGAAACATACCTAGCTCCCAGATACACAACACAGACTCATAAAATTTACTTTTCACTCATTTTGGCAGGAGTGGTTTAATTGCCATCACCTGACCCCTCATCTGGGGTTCTCGTTTTAAAAGCCCCACTCTGAGGCTACTCAGCTAAGAAGAGGTGGGGAGGATTTCTCCCAGAAAAGCTCAGCCCCACGGAAAGAACAACCAAAAAGTTTTTACTTTAGGAGGAGGATTTCAGACATCCCAAATGATTAGAGTATATTCTGGGAAAACCCAAGAAGATGCCGACCTTCCTGTCCTTGTGGCTCTGGCTCTTAGCAGACTGATAGGTGGAAGCGCTTTGTGAAATTGCTGTGATTTTAATGTAGGTGAGTGAGAATGAGAGAGTGACTGGGGGGAAACAACCTGCTAAGAAAAGACTCTCTTTGCCCAACGTTTTGATTCTTTACTTACCTAGTATTCAAAATACGAACCTTGGTAAACTTCATTTAATGCATCGTTTTATTTCCTTGGAATTTCTTTGTTATTTGTTCTATAGGCACTGGCCCAAGTTACCCTGATAAACTACCCCAGCTCCTTGTTGATTGGAGAGGGCTGGTCCCTAAAGCACCAGTTGGACCTGTTAGGACCAGCTTTAATCTACCGTAGGGTAGGTCCTCACCCCCATGCTGATTTCCCATTCGAAGGACAAGAGATAAAATGGAAATGACAATTTTGAACTCTTAGTTGTCTTCACAAAACTGCCAGTATCATTTTTGTTAAGGTTTCCATTTCTCATCTGAAAACATTTCTACCTGGAGAAAACTTAGCTCACCTGTGTGAGCAGCCTGGGGGCAGCAGCTTTAGCCTGATGGAGTAAGACTGATGAGGAAGAGTAGAGGAAGGGGTAAGGCAACAGTTTGCAAACTGCTGAAGTCCTACTGTTTCATATGTGTCTTTTTAAAAAATCATTCTTGAATCATCACTGTCTGTGTATTAGGTTTCCCTGCCATTCCTTGTTCTAATTCTTGTTTCTTTTTTCCCTTCTCTATCTATAGCTTGGTCATCAGAATTTTAAAAAGAACATGACAAACCACCTTAGCTACAAGATTATAGAAAAACCTTTGTTAGGAGGGGGGAGCCTTCTTTAGTTACTGAATTCCATGATTCACTGAAGATTAATCTGAAAGCTCTTTTTGTTACCTTACTGCTTACTTTTTTTCTATAATGTTGTGTGTTCTACCTTATTATTCAGTGCTGAACAATCTATTTTTGTTTTTTTTTTTTAATGACTGGACATCTTGTAGTGCTTTAGGGCTCTCTGGGCATCGATCATCCTTGAACACTATTGAAGATGTAAGAGTGTCTATGAAGAGGTAGAAAGTGAGTATAACATGGTGTGTACTGTTACCAAAAGTAGTTATCTTGATTTTTTTCTGACTTTAAAAGTTTAAGATAGCAAAATAAGTTCTGTTATGAGGGTTTTATGGTATTATCTTTGTACCTGAGTTATGCCAGTTCTCGTATATGTTAATTACATAGATTTCTTACCATTTACATAACCCTTTCTCCTGTTTAACTGTTTTCTCATTTCCATTTCATACACTTTTTTGTAGTATAGTTTATAAATCTCTCTGCTGCTATATCAGTGATTTTTCAACTGGTGTGCCGTGGCACACTGTGGCACACCGGAAGGAGCAGCTCATGGTGGGTTCAAGCCCGGCCCTGGCGAAAAACTGCAAAAAAAAATGATAATAATAAATAAGCACACTGGTTAAAAAAAAAAAAAAACTTTTGGTAGATTCTAGATTCTAATTTAACTTTGCAAAAAGACTTTAGTTCACTTCAAGGGTTGGGCAGCTAAAGGCTAAAACACATAGGAGGGCTCTGGCTGCCTGGAGGAGCAGCAATTATACAAATCTTTTGTTTAAAAGAATGATTTTTAAAAACCAGAAGCTGTTGGTCTGGGACACAGACTTGGGACATGTAGCATAAGGAAAGTCATTCCAGGAAGCAAGCGAATTCAAACCTAAGTCTTTTCTGTTTGAAACCTGCAGATTCTGCCACCAATGCAAGGATTTGTAGAGAAACTCTGAGGGACAAAAACCCCACAGTCAAGGTCTACAGCAGCAGTTCTCAACCTGTGGGTCGCAACCCACAGGAACCGTATTAAAGGGCCGCGGCATTAGGAAGGTTGAGAACCACTGGTCTACAGGAACTAGCATCAAAAAACCCAACCTTCGTGATTCTTCCTAAAACAATAAGGTGTTATTAAGGTGTTATTAAGATTACTTTATTTCAAAGATGATGCAACACATAGCCATGCCACATTTTCTACAGGAGAGTCTAAGCTTGGACATGTGAGGTCCGAAAGTTAGCTTGCACTAGAAGGGGCTCACATTCCCCATCCACCTTCCTCTGCTGGCCAGACCAGTCCTCTACTACAAGACCTATTCTAAGACTGAAGCTTCATGCTCAAAGTGATTATTTAAAGAATCTTAGTATTTCAAAAACCATGCAGAAATCTCAACAGTTGAACAGATCCAGCATCAAGACACAGAACGGACCTTGTTCTCTGGACTCAAACTCCTTTGCAGGAGGGATCAGAAGATAAGAGGCAGGATCCTCAACACTTATTAAGGATATTGACAGAAACATACCAGGTAATCATAAAAGATGAATAAAAGTGGAACATGTAAGTAAACCCTATTTTTTCCTATAAATTTAAATCAGCATAATCTAAAAGGAAGAATCCATGAGCAAGTGTCCTTGTGAGAATTCCTGTCAAGAATATGTGCTTATTTATTTTTGCAGTTTTTGGCCAGGGCCAGGCTTGAACCCGTCACCTCCAGTATATGGGGCCAGTGCCCTACCCCTTTGAGCCACAGGCGCCGCCCTTTATTATTTTTTTAAACCAGAGGCTGGCAGCTCTGGCCTTAGTTTGTTCGTAAGTTGAAAATCAGATGAAGTGTGTAGTCCCCTAGAGACCTAGTTTTAAATGATGTTTTGGTTTCTGGAGCAGCCAACAGAAGCCCAATTCATTCCCAGAGTAGGATGATAAAGTCCTAGAAATGGGATAATAGTGCTAGAAATGGTGAAGATGGCAGGATTTGGGAGCTGAAAGGTCAAAGGCCGTTTCAGACAGACCCTGTTTCCTGCAGGTCGAGTGTCCGCTGTTCCGCCCCTCAGTGCAGTGCCAGCTCTAGCTCTTTGTTTCTAACGGGAGTTCTATTTGGGATAATGGGGACAGGTCTGTCTTCTCTGTAGCACTGAGGATAGTACAGCAGCTTCTGGGGAGGGTGACTGTGGCATAGTTAATTCTCTGCTGTTCATTCTCAACATTTGCACACCTGGAGGTGCAGGCCCCACCCCTCAGGTATTCTGGGTGAACAGGGCAAAGCCAGGAGGGGGGCCTACACACTCCACATTTACTCCCAGCCACAAGTGGCTCTGGGGAGCCTCCTGGAGGCAGTGACCTTTCTTAGTCTTCAGGACACCTTCATGTATGCCTAAGACCCCCTTCACATATGGGGCCAAGTAACTTTAACCCAAAGTAGTGCTTGTCATTTTTCACTTCACTTTAAACAGGGAAGGCCAGTGAAGCCCCAGAATTTAAGGTAGAAGGTGGTGACTTCAGAGAATCCATGCCTTTTTAAATAAACCATGTACTATTATTAGAAATAAAGAAATTAAGGGCTCTTTGTCCAAATGCTTTTATTTTATTTTGTGTGATAAAGTTTCCTTATACAATACATGATTTAGTTTGCATAATCAGTCTCCCCCTCACCAGCCGACTTTAAATTCTTTCATGGATTTTCTTTTAGCTTAACTTAGGTAATGGGATAGCTCTTGTAGCTGCAGCTTTAACTAGTTGCCAGATGTCCTTGTTTTGGTGGGGACCTTACACTTAGGTGTGTTTTTAGGGGCCTCCTTGTTCTGTCAACCAAATACAGAGTTGAGGGAGGTGTCCTCCCTGCTCTAACTGGAAGATGTTTTTATTCGTTGTGCTGGCAGTTACTTTCTCTTCCTCCTGCCGCCCCTATGTCTGCACACACCTCTCATGAGAGGGTTAAAGCTGAATTAGCGCAATTTCTTTTAAGAGATGGCAAAGGCCCCATCAAAATCATTTGTAGACATGTCCTAGCAAAGAGTGATTCCCTCAGAGCCTCCTTCAATGTCCCTTTAGAGATCTTCTGTGGTAATTAAAAGGAAAGTGAAACACAGTTTTTTTAAAATGATAAATACAGGTTTACCAAGTGACTTTGTAATGAGAGGTCTGAGCCCTGCTGGGAGACGTGGGAGGTGCTCACTTTGTACTCCTGGAAAACCTGTAATCAGATGGGCACCGCCTTGAATTGTCAAGATACTGTTACCTGTAGTGTTCAGACATTAGTTTTGACACTTAAGGACATCTAAGGCTGTAAATTTAATTGCCGCTGCTTTCTTTGTGGGCCTAAAGGAAAAGCGGCAGATTATATGTATGACAAAATTGCCACCAAGATGCAGTTTTTTCAAACTTAAGTTTCATGCGTGTTCAAAAGTTTGTTTCTAAGGGTGTCATACAGATTAATGACTCATGGGCAATCAGACTAATGTGGATTTTGAGAGGTAGCTCTACCAGCTACTCACTTAGGATATCCTGGAAAATTTGGGATTGATTACAGTGGGGTTTTATTGGTGTGGCTCATTGAACACAAACTTGCAGGCTGCAACTCTGGTGGTATTAGAGTTCTGGTGTGGTGAGTGAGCTGGACCAAATCACCTTTTAGGCTCAGATTTCTTTTTTGCAGGGCTCTTTCTTCTTCCCCTTGCATGCTGACTATACTTCTGAAGGGCAGAAAGGGAGAAAATACTATGAAGTACTGGATGGATGAATATCAGGCCCTGGGGAGTAAGGGTGTTGTCTTTGCACTGTTTCACAAACAGGTACTGGGGAGGAACTTCTTATTGGAGGGAAAGTGTGGGACTCCCCCATACCCTGGCTGCTGCTGACCCTTCTCGTGGGATTAGAGTTGGTGGGAAACTACCTCTTGTTGTCATTGGGTTTTTGGTGTTTTTTTCCCCAAGTCAACAGATATTTACTGAACCTCACTGCAAAGTGCTGTAGGAGTTGGTGGGTGGGGAGAGAAGGGAGAAGCAAAAGAAGTGAAAGCTTGGGTTTCAGACTGCGGTCAGACGAGGGGCAGCACGCAGCACACGCAGCACACGCAGCACAACTTGACCAGGTGTGCACGGCAAACTATCAAGTGAGGAATGTGATTCAGGCTGAAGGTGGATGGAGGTGGGGAGGGAACCGATGACAGAGGAGTCCACTGACAGGGTTTATCTGGACAAGGATTTTCCCTGGTGCCTTGAGGATTAGTGTTAGAAGAAAGGGACATTGTACCAGATTTATATTATTTGGCCTACTAAATATGTTTGCCTATAGTGATACTTTTAGGGAAGTCTGTTTTTTCTCTTTAAAAGTAATATTTAATACCAGGCATGCGGTGGCTCATGGCTGTGATCCCAGCACTCTGTGAGGCTGAGGTGGGTGGATTGCCTGAGCTCAAGAGTTCGAGACCAGCCTGAGCCAGAGCAAGACATTATCTCTAAAAATAGCTGGGCGTTGTGGTGGGTACCTGTAGTCCCAGCTACTCAAGAGGCTGAGGCAAGAGAATCGCTTGAGCCCAACAATTTGAGGATGCTGTGAACTGTGATGCCAGTGCACTCTACTGAGGGTGACAGAAGTGAAACTCTGTCTCAATAAATAAATAAATGTAATGTTTAGAAGGAACAGGTTAGTTTTTTCTATGTTTATGGTAACTTTTTGTGCCTTTGTAACTTAAAATTACTGGTACAAATTATACTACCAGAATCATAGTATTTTCCTTAATGCCGGCTTATTTATGGCTTCATAACTTTCTAATCAAGATTATTTTTTTAAAGATTTATATTTCCCTAGGTTATTAAACACTGTTTATAATTAATAACATTTTAGCCACTGTCTTAAGGAACTTCTTTTTGTTGTGGGACCAGAGTTTAGGGAGAAAGCATGCTTGATAAGAAATTACCAGGGTGGGCAGCACCTATTGCTCAAAGGAATAGGGCACCGGCCCCATATGTTGGAGGTGGTGGGTTCAAACCCAGCCCCAGCCAAAAACTGCAAAAAAAAAAAAAAAACGAAAGAAAGAAAAGAAATTACTAGGTAACTCATCTTTGATAATATTTCTTTGATGTATCTTCTTTTCTTGCTTTGAGATATATATTTTAGTTACTCATTACTTGAAATGTGCCAAGTTTAGAGCAGTGATTGTTTTTGGTCCAGTTAGAATTTCAAGTACCACCTCAATCCCCTACCCCCTCCAATGTGCACTTTGGAAAAACTTCAAGGAGAAAGTCTCACTCTTTGGGTCTTTGGCAGGAATCATGGTTCCCATTGCAGGGGAGCTCCTGACATGGGTGAGATCTTGACATCCCTTTGGCTGTGGCAGCCTTGGCCCCTGGGAGCTTTCTGAACCCTCTGATCAATGGGGACTTGGTTGAGCCACAGACTTGCTGGTCTAAGAAGCAGTAGAGCCTGTCATTCTATGAGGTGGTTTCTCCAGGCCGCAAACCTGTGAGGGTAGCCGGTTGCCAGTGTTTTCAGGTAGAGGGGGGGAGCGAGCCCACTGAGGGTAAAACCCAGTCTCTAACTTCCCTATTCTATAAGCATAAGGAAAACATCCCTCCTCAGAGAGTTACTGAATGCCAGTCATGGTCTGCGACAGGGTGGCTGCTTCCAAAAGCTGCATGCCATACACAGCAAGGCAGCAAAGGGGACGGGTGGAAATGCGTTTCTAAGGGGCGTGGGGAAATGTAGAGGAGTGCTAGGTATAAATATCCAGGCTCAGGTGTAACACTTAGGGCAGTTCTGCTTTACTGATTAACATCACGCTCCCAGATGGATTTAAGTTTCTGCCTGCCTAGCTCTTCCCTGGCTAGCACATCTTTTCCTTCACCTTTCCCTCAGGAAAATTCACTGCAGACACAGTCTGGGAGGCCCCGTGAGAGTGGCTGGCCAGCTCCACTGCTTCTTCAAACATGCCCTGTTGGAGTTATTTTTAATTAAAGCCACAGTTTTTTACTCTGGACTTTGAAATTTTGCTGCAACTCTCAGTCTAAACTCTGAAAACCAAATATTCACCCTGTCCACATAGAGCTTGCAGACTACCTAGTAAACAGATGAAATGGTAAGAGCAGGAGCTGTTCCTGTAAGACGTCAGTCTTTGGCCATGTGAGGTCAAAGAGTTTGTTGGCCCTTAAAACAGGGTTTGAGCTCTCCAGAATTCTTTGACTCTGGGTCAAGGCAAGGAGATCCTAATCTTAAGTTTAGAAAAAAAATCTTGTTAGAGGTTTTCCGTGTTGCAGAATAGACTACCATTCAAGGTATTCTCTCTTGTTGTTTTAATTGGCAGGTGCCTTGTGCAGAGATAGACATGATACTTCCTACCCCTCTCACATGAGGGGGGGTGCTAGGACAGAGGTTGGGGAGAGCAGGGACCTCCCAGATTACATGCTGGGAGAGGTTCTGAGTCCCCTCATGTTGGGAGGTGTAGGCTGCTTCTACCAGAGATGTTTTTTCTGCAGCCAAAGACAAGGCATCCTTTCTGATGCTTTGTTTGGGGTGGGGGTGTGTGTGGCAAAATAATCTTTTTGAGCTATTAAATCTATCTCTTGCTCTTTGCTTTTTCTCTTCTTGTATTTCAAGTGAGAACTGGGACTCTGGTAATTCCTTGTCTCGGGCATACTTGCGTGGCAGGAAACTGAAGCAGTTTGAAGCTGAGACTCTTCAGTCTCTTTGTCAAGTCTAAACCAGGGGTCCTCAAACTACGGCCCGGGGACAACATGAGGCGGTGTGATTGTATTTGTTCCTGTTTTGTTTTTTACTCCAAAATAAGTTATGTGTAGTATGCATAGGAATTTGCTCATACTTTTTTTTTTTTTTTTTTTAACTATAGTCCGGCCCGCCAACGGTCTGAGGGACAGTGAATTGGCCCCCTGTTTAAAAAGTTTGAGGACCCCTGGTAAACCTATAGAAGAGAGAATGCTGTATATCCTGGCATAGAAGGTGGTTTCCTTTTGAGAGCAGGTTTCCTTTCCCCAGACCAGGAAAGGGGGGGTGAGGGGTCAAAGGTGGGTTCTGGGGTACACAGGGGTTGGAAGCTGGGGAACCTCTTGGTGACAGCATGAGGCAAGGGAGGATGACACTAGCCACTTAATGGGCCTGGGGAATTGTATACACTGGCGAATTGTAAACACTTGGCAAGGTCCTGGTGTAACAGGTGGGACATGGAAGCACAGATGTTCTTGCTTTCAGGGACCTGTGGTTGACTGTGAGTATTTCAGCAGAAAGCATGGCAGGATGAAGGCCCTTCCCTTTGGGTGACATCCCAAGAACACCTGTGAGGGATCACTTCCTACCACGGGCCTGCCAATCAGAATTAATTTGATCTCAAGAAAAGAGTGATATTTTTTCACACCAGACTTTGTGAGTTGAGATTTTATACATGCTGTACTGATCAAAATTTGGGTTTCTGAAAGGGCCTAGAAGTGATACTTGTGGCCTCATAAACTTAAAATCCTTAGTCCTGCTCCTCTGTGTAATTTTACTAAATTAAAATACCGAGAGCCAGACAAATCAGAAGATAGCTTCTTGTATCTCCAAGGCCATGTGCCACACCTAACAAGGCGGGGGCTTCTTGGGCATTGCTCACAGGTCTGTAATGCACTTCCTTGGTGGTGGTGTGATTTCCTCCCCTCTGCAGACTGCCAGCTACGCCAAAGCAGAGCCCTGTACCTGTCTTACGCATCTCTGTAGCCATAGCAGTTGCCTCCTAGTATGCAGTAAATCTTTGAATAAATAAATGCAACCAGGAAGCTTTACTCTGCAGCTTAAGGGAAGTTGAGGCTCTGAAGTGAATGCCAGCTGCTGACAGGTGGGTACAAAGGATAGTTTTCCTTGCTTTACCTTGTGGGTCAGATGCAGTGTACAGATTTATAGTCTACATCTACCCTGTTAGAGTGAGTTGGATTCAAATAAGAGCTGACTTAAATTAAAAAAATTTTTTAGGTATCATGTGTTCAAGTTCTATGTAAAAATCTGTTTCTAGTAATCTGGCACTCTAGTTGGCCGGTTGTTACCTATTAGGCAGGACTGCCTGGAATAAGACCAGCTCAGGCTGCTGGACATCTGTACCGATGTCGTGGGGCTCCTGGTTCCGTCCCAGGGGCTTCCTGAGAGTGCAGCTTCAGGAGAGGGTGACGCCAAGCATGGGCCTCCTTGAAGGTGAAGGGCAGCTTTTCTGGGTCTCCAAGTTCCTTAAGACCCCCAGGAAGACAACGTTGTGCTTTCTCAAGCTCCCAGGGGCCTCTATGTGAAGGGATAGCTCAGGTGGGTGTGCACACTGTATACACCATCTTCTGAACAGACTTACATTTAAAAATGTCCAGAACTTGCTTTTGCATACAAGAAGAGCTAAGACTTCCTCGTGTAAATAAATAGTTGGTAAGTACCACCCTTTTCTTTCCTTTCACTAATTAATTTCCCTGACAGCATTGCTTGCTGGCAACTCTTCTCTACAATTGGCTGCGGAATTGCAATGCTCAATTATCTGTGTAATAACATGCTATAAAAACATAGAAAGCCAAGAAAAAATGGTTTCAACTGAAGTGGCTGAGCCTTGAAAATAGACACTCTGCGCATTTACATCTGCACTGAAAGGAGAACATTAAATCTGTCATTAATGATTTAATCGACTGGATTTCTTTCTAAAAGGTAAAGGAAAACATTTAAAATTGAGCATGAGGCATTCAGATTACCTTCAGATACCACCAGGAGTGGTGTCTCCTTAAAATATTTGGGTTTTCTGATGCCATTAGTTAGAAATGATTCTTTGTGGCCATTTAGCTTTTGAAAATGTTGATTGTGCCTCTTAGCACAGGCCTGACTGAAGGCCTACTGCACTCCAGGAACTGCTTGTGAGCTTCATGTGCACTAGAACGTCTAATGCTGCCCTCCATCTCACCAGGAAGGTGGGGGATATCGCCGCCTCTCAGTTAAGGAGAATGAGGCTCACAGAGATTAAACAGCTCACTTGGGTTTGCCTGATTTCAGAACCAGTGCTCTTTTCCTTAGTGGGTCTGTAAAGTAGGGGTGGGGGGTATTTCTTCTTCTTTTTTAAAGTTGCTCATCAATGGATTTACCAATTTATTGGACGTTACTTTAAAAAATGTAAGAAAAAAAAATTATATAGAGCATAACTGCTGAGCCCTGCCTGAATTCCTGACTCACAAAATTGTGAGGTTAAATAAAGCAGTGGTTATTTTAAACCTCCAAGTTTGGGTTAGTCTGTAGCAGCCCGTAAATAACCAACTCACATACCCTTGGTTCTTTCTGGTGCTCTTGCTCACCTTTCTCAATACCCTGTCCCCCCAGCCCCCCGTCCTGCTACCTTGAGGGGGCTCACCATGTGAGTACTGCTGTGGAAAGGCCTGTGACCATCAACAAAACCCCAAAGGAAGCTACTAACGGGAGAATAGCAATACTCAGGAAAGCAAGGAACACGGTAAGCAGAGTATCTGCCTGTGTTCCTGGCAGCTGGGGTTAAATTGGGAACAAGATTCTGTGGCAGTATTTTTTGGCATCTGGGTTGACATTTGAATCCTCTATGGAGGCTTGACGATGTGTAGGTTTTCGGCTCCCGGCATGTATGTTGGGGGATTCTGATTCTATTCTGTGCGTCTCCACGTCCAAGGCCTGCCAGGAGGTTCTGTGAGTGCCCAGGGTTGTAGAAGCATTGGCCTTATTCCTGCTGGCTTGTGGAGAGAGAATCTCTACAGCCCAGGGCCTTTTTATGAGCAGGAGCTGTGCTGGATGTTCACACAGATTGGATTGTCCTTTTCATCCTCACAGCAGGACTGTGAGGTGGGGGGTAATAACTCATTTCATAGGTGAGAAAATGGGGGTTTCAGAGAACCCAGGTTAACTAGTACTGTGTGTTCTAGTTAACACAGAAAGTGACAGGGGAACAGGATTTACCTTTCTAGTGTGTGGCTTTGTGCTCTGATTTTTTTTTTTTTTCTCCTGACCTTCAGCCTTGACCTAAAGGCAAAAGACACTCACCTGTGGGCACATGGTTCTACTTGCATTCTTGATGAATATTTTTGTAATTGGTAGAAAACACCAAGTTTTCCTGTGCTTTTGCTTGAAAGCATACTTCCTCACAAATTTATGTCCCTACTCCTACCTAACTTGTTGGATGAACATCTCATTACAGAGCTAAACACTCTCCTCTGTACTGGGGAGAGACTGACATGTTGGTTTAAAAGGCCTCAGATTGGGCGGCGCCTGTGGCTCAGTGGGTAGGGCGTGGGCCCATATACCAAGGGTGGCGAGTTTGAACCCAGCCTTGGCCAGGCTGCA
Organism: Loris lydekkerianus; assembly: GCA_963574355.1. Classification (NCBI taxonomy): domain Eukaryota; kingdom Metazoa; phylum Chordata; class Mammalia; order Primates; family Lorisidae; genus Loris; species Loris lydekkerianus. The sequence goes on from CAUYPK010134772.1 coordinate 15,531, forward strand.
ACAACAAAAAAAGTAGCCGGGCATTGTGGCGGGCGCCTGTAGTCCCAGCTACTTGGGAGGCTGAGGCAAGAGAGTTGCGTAAGCCCAGGAGTTGGAGGTTGCTGTGAGCTGTGACGCCATGACACTCCATCGAGGGTGACAAAGTGAGACTCTGTCTCTAAAAAAAAACCCAAAATAAATAAATAAAAGGTCTCAGATTACTAGGTGCAACTTTTGGTGTTCACCCTGATCATTTGAGTCGATCCTCAAATAGAAAGGCAGCTATTAAAAAGTGTCTTTCCCATTAGGAGTACTGCGCTTTTCATTTCCTTCAGTAATTAGAGACTTGCTCGTGCACACTTTATAAAAAGAGGAGTTTTTTCCTCCTGACTTAATTTTGCTGAACTGATAGGTGTTTGGGGATGTGAGGAGAGAGGCGACAGAAGGAAACTCACTCCTCTCTCTATCTAGAACATACGTCAGTGTCTGTTATCTTTAAACCTGTAAAAGGATGTTTTCCAACAAAAGTACCCGTTTATAAATATGATATTCTTTTCATGGCAATGCACTAAATGCTGGCCTGTCCCTCCCAAGGCAGGGCTGTGCCACTTGAGGAGGATGATAGGGTTAGTGAAAATGGGGCCAAAAAATTAGCAGGTGAAGAGGGGAGTAACACTCAACTATTGCATTTTGTTCATTATTTGTTAATGCTTTGATCCTGACATAGAAGTATGGCCGTTGAGTCAGAGTAATTTTTCCAGGAGTAACTATGGTAGAGAGTTTTGCATTTTGGACTGGATGAGGTACCAGCCCCAGAACCTTCAAGTCCTCCGTGCAGTCCAGCTGGGTGCTGCCCTCCAGGTAGGGACGTGATGAGCGAGAGCCCCGGGGTATATGTATTGCACTCACTTGGAGCTGTCAGGTCTTATCAACCTTTTGTTAGAAATATTTTTTTCTCCCTGAGAACTCATAAAAATTCATGTTGTAATATCGATGCCTGCAGGATCCTGTAGAATTTTGTTAAGCTGCTTATACCCTTTTCTCCTAATAGATATATCATTCTTCTCATATACACAGGTACAGATGTGTGCTTGGAAATCTATACAGGGGGCTTGGCTCATGTAAATGCAAAAGTAGGTTTGCTAAGGGGAATGAAATAAACTAATTCCCTGTCTCCCCGCCAACAGTTCAATATGACCAAGATATCTCTGTGCATATTGTAAGACGATTCCATTCTGGGAAATTTTATTAACCTTGTATATATTTTGTCAGGTACTTATTCAGCATATGTCTTTATTTTATTATGATGCTGCTTTGCTTACTTGTGTATCTGGAAACAAAATAATTTAGTGGATTTAATTTTTATAATTTTAGAAAGTTCACCTTTTGTATTGTTTGAAACAACTGATTGGTAAATTCTTATCAACACTATGTATATATCCTTGAGCCCTTAAAAGAAAAAGCATGACATTTATATATATCAGAATTTCAGTGTTTTAAATATAGATCTTAAATGGAGATTTTAGGCTACTTTTTTTTTCTTTTGATGGAGTGATGAAATGGCAATATTTAAAAATAATTGTTACCCGATAACTATAACATACCATTATGAAAATATTCTATACTACAAATTATATCCCATTATACTTAACAAGATAAAACGTTGATATGGTAGAAGAAGATTCTCGTCCTTTTCCCCTGCACTCAAAGAGATTGTACTGTATTGTGTGTGTGTATATTTTTGGGAGTGGAGAAAATATATGGAACTCTACAATACTATTTACATTAAAACAATGTGGAATTATGCCCATACATTGATATATTGTAAAAGCTCAGTATAATTTTGAATTCCGAAAAGTTATGTAGTATTTTGTTATTATGAATAAAGAAGTTATCATTGTGTAACATTACTACGGGCCGGTCATCTGTAATACTTGATGTTAATGGCAGTCAACCCTAGCTGGTGGCCTTTCATCAAACAAAACAATATGTAGCATTTTTGGTAGAGAGTAATTTAGTTCTGTGAGCAATAGTCTCATTTATGGAGTGGTCATTATGCGTAAGTAGTGACTAACATTTTATAAGAAAATATTCGCTAGATCTTGTTTCTTACATGGTTTCCCCCTGCGTCTTTGTCCATACCTCTTCTCTCTCACCTCATATGGGGACAATTGTTTTTACAGGTCCTGATTTTCTTTCTCGCCAGAAGTGATAACTCATTTCGTTAGAACAGTAGTGAGCTCAAAAGTGGAAGATTATGACTTCAGTTGGGGCTTAATCAGCCTGAGCAGGTGCATTCTAAGTAAGAGAGATACTGTTTTAATGCAAATGTCCCCACTAATTCAAAGAAAGGGAGACATATATAGAAAATGACATAGCAGTTAAGTCAGAATTGTTTCTAAATAGATTGTTTTTTTTTCCTCTGAATTCCCTGAGCACCAGCAGCAGTGTTTCTCTAATAAATTGAGCAGAGGTAGAAAGGAAGAGAAGTTGAGGATGACTGTCTTAATTTTTTGCTCTGAGGGATCAGAGGTGCTTAAGAAAAACGAAGTCAGATTTACATAGTATTGTGTTGATTGTAGATTGGAATTTGATTCTGGGGACCTCAAATAAGAGGGGATGGTTATATTAAAAATGCCCAAGGCCCCACTATAAGGCAACTTTAACTTAAATAGCATATGCTTTAACAGGGTGGCTTTATAGTGAGGTTCCAAAATTTTTCCTAGTCTTCTTTTGTCTTGAAGTGTGCCATTGTATGAAAAGAGAGAAAATATTTGTGTAGTATGTCTAAGAACCAGGACATGCAGAGGGAACCAGTGTGCTGCTTTAAGTGAATAAAATGTTTGTATCAAGTATAATTCTATTTTGCATTTTAGTAAATTTGGATTTTAGAGAAGTACAATAGTTTGACTCGAAAGGCATTAGCCATATCTACTTGGTAACATTTCCATGTTTGTTCTGTAATTATTTATTACACTGTACTTCTATGTTTTAGGTATTCTGCATATTTCATAATATAAATGGTTTTAAAACCACACTAGTGTGTCCTACACCTTTGAACCATGCCAATTATTTTTCATGCATTCCTCCATTTACTTGAAGAATATTTGTTGAACACCGACTATGCACCAGGCACTGAGAATACGGCAGTGAACAAAGCAAGTCAAAGTCTCTGATCTCATGGGACTTACATTGTACAGGCTTTGTGGGCCACGTGATTCTATTGCAGCTACTTACTCCTGCCGTTGTAGTGTGAGAGCAGCATAGACTGTATGTAGGTGAATGGGAATAGCCGTGTTTCAATACAACTATACAGAATCGGGGGGAGGAAAGGGAACCCTTGTACGCTGTTGGTGGGAATATAAATTAGTACAGCTATTATGGGAAACAGTATGGAAGTTCCTCACTAGAAGAAATACCATCTGGTTTAGTAATCCCATGTCTGGGTATCCTGTACTCATGTTCTTAGCATTATTCCCAATAACCAAGGTAGAGAAACAACCTTAACGTGTCTCAAAAGGAGAATAAAGAAAATGCGGTATATGTGTAAAATGGAATATCATTCAGCCTTTAAAAAGAAATCCTATCTGCAACAACATGGGGGTAGGGATGGGGTAGAATGGGATGGTGTTGGTCAAAGGGCACAACATTTGTTATGTAAGATGAATAAGTTCTGGAGATCTAATATACAGCATGGTGAAATAACAATACTGTATTGTTTATTTGAAATTGCTAAGAGAATAGATGTTGAATATTCTCACTACAAACGATAACTCTGTAGAGGTGATAAGAATGTTAGATTGTGGTGATCATTTTGATTTATATATCAGCAACAAGTCGTACAGTTTATACAATTTTTGTCAATATCTCAGAGCTGTTAAAAAAAAATCACGTGCTCCTACCACTGTTAATGGTTCTAACTGTGCTGTTTCAAGAAGGTGCAAAGCCCTCCAGCTATACTGTTAGGGCATGTAAGTAATATAAAATTCAGTGCCAATAAGCAATTCTCTGTTCTAGCAGAGAATTTACAGATTGTTTCCTGAATGCATTGCCAAATTTATGATAGTTAAATTGCAATAATGATTTGAAGACTGTAAGCATTGTTTCTTGTTTCTAGTAAGACAAATGATTTAGTCTTTTATCTTATTGGAAAGTTATGTCCATGCTGAAAGTGCTGTGCTCTGTGGTATAAAGGGTTATTAAATCCTAGTGGGTGCAATTGAGATTTCTATTAGTTATCCAAATGGAGATATGAAGAAGGAAGTGAGATAAATGAGTCTGGAGGTCAGGAAGGACACCCAGGCTTTGGAGAGATATCTGGGAGGGTCTTTTGTTGGTAGGTAAAGTCCTGGGACTATTGGGGCATTGGAATAGTTAACAGAGACAGTGCCTGGGGCACTTTGGAGTTTACCAAAGAAGCAACTAGCAATGGAAACTAGGTCAAATTGCCAAAGATGGTAGATTTAAGAGGGAACTCACTATGTCCTAGAACAAGTGGTGTGTTTGAGGAGGATGTGATAAACCATGTCCAGTGCTGCTCAAAAGTCAAAGAAGGCAAGACTAGGACGTGAGACTTCAGCAGGACAGGAGCCATAAATGGCGTGTGTTAGAGCAGTGTACACAAGACTGAATTTTTAGATCAATGGCTATAAATCATCAAACTTGGAATACATAGCTTGGGTATCTGTGACCTATAATTGCCATTTTCTTCTATCAGTCATTTATCATGATCATTATTTTAGTATTATTAAAGAAAACGTTAGTTAAAAAATCAGAGCTTATCCATTTCAAAAAGCTGAAATAGGGAAACGTAAAGGCTCTCTTATGAAGTTCACATTGGTCTTACCCAGTTAAGCCATGTGACTTTGGAGTCTTGTTGTCACCACAGTTTCAGTGGGTTCACATCATATTCTTCAAGATTTTCTGGAAGTTGAGTCAGATATGTTAAATGCCATTCCATTCCTTTGGGGTCACTACCATGTGTGATTTTTTTTTTTTTTTTAAATGTAGGCTGTAGAACTGAAAAGAGGAGGGTCCTCGTGAAAGAGCAAAGGAGTAAGAGAAAATCGTTGCTTATATATTTAGGCAAAATCACGTGTTGATTGTATTTATTTCATCTAACATCATTGGGTTGAATTCCTTCCTATAAATTGTAGAGGGAATTTCTACTTGTGCTCAGAGGATAAAATTAAAAGATCTAGAAACAGGCACAAAAGGAAAATTAAAGGTGTGTGAGGGTCAGTAATGCTGAGGTGGCTGTACGAGAATGCAGGAGAGCAGATGCTGTATTGTTGCTGAAAGAGGCCAAAACTTCACTCTGGATTTTGTAGCATTGCAGCTTCAGTGAAGAAGGAAACACAACTGTTACGTTGTGAAGGCAAAGGCAACCAGTTACTCAGGAGAAGCAGAGCAAGGAGTCAGGCTCTGGCCCCATATACCAGAGGTGGCAGGTTCAAACCCGGCCCTGGCCAAAAACTACAAAAAAAAAAAAGAAAAAAAGAAAGAAAGAAAGAAAATTTCCCCACGGTGTAGGAAATGTTGAGTAGTGTACAGTGTCCTTGACAATGTCCCCTTAATGGCTATTTCACAGTTTCCTAGAATTGTATTTTACATTGAGAAATCATGGTAAAAGCATGATTATATTAGGGACCCAAGCAATGCTATTACTTTGGGGAGAACATCTGTGCTACAGATATCCACCTCAGGGCATCTCTGTGTACTTTGAAAGTTGAGTGAGCACAACTGAGGCCTTTTGGAAAGTCAGCCTAGTGGGGCTGTGTCCCTGCTCACCAACACCCTGGAGGGTAGACAAGGGAGGCAGGACTACTCCATGGAATCTCTAATAAAACATACTTGGATTATAAAAATGTTGTCCTTGAACCCAAATTCCTAGATGCTGGCTGTTAATTCTAGAAAAGGTGAACACATTTTCAGTGGTATCCTGCATCTGATAACCTGTGTGGTTCGCTCTGTGATGAGCCTGGCAGGGCTGTAACCAACACCCCAACCTGTGGATAGATAGGCCTTTCCCTTTGTGAGCTGCTGCCTATTCAATCCCAGCTATCCTGCTTTGTTCAAGTTTTAGCAGATTACTTAGATCATTTCATGTTTGACATGAACCATTTCCACCTGGACCCACATGTATCTCCATTTATCTCAGGGAAGGAATTTCAAGTAAAGCTTCTGTGCATTCTACAGCACACACAGCAGCTGCTGTCTGCCTGTCACCCTTTCGTTTACTTTGGTGTAGCTTGATACTTAGTAGAACACTTGGAGATATTGTCCAACCACAGCGTTGCCTGCCTGTGGCTCCTGGCTGCTGGGAGCTGGTGCAGGAATGACTGGACATGGGTAAACTAATATAAAAAGAACTTATTAAAAAGCTAGTGTTTAATAATTTTAATCATCTGGAAAGATTGCCTGTGAGTAGTTAATATTCACATTTAAATACAAATTTATTTTTATTTCCAAACTTTGAAGTATGTTTGGAGTACTTTTTCAAAATGGGGTAGAGGGTTTAACACACATTTCTAACTCATTAGCTCTGATCTTTATAGAGAAGAAAGGACCATACTGGGGCAGTGGTTCTCAACACTGGTTGCACATCAGCATCATTTGAGGAGCTTGGAAAAAAAACAAAACGCTGGCCCCACTCCAGACCAATTGAATCAGTCCTGCAGGAATGGGGCCTAGGTATTGCTTAAGCTTCCCAGGTGGTTCTCATGGGGGCCTGCCTGAGGACCACTGCTCAAGCCCTTTACTGCTGTCAGAATGCAGTGATACCGAACCACAATGCTTTGATTGCAGAGAGTTGGTAAAGCCTCTAAAACTTGGTCACTTTTGTTCTCCATCACTATCATGCTAAATCTGCATCCTGTTTTCATCTTGTTTGTGCTTAGGAAAATTTTAATGACTCTACAAAGACAGCAGGGAATAGTAATCATTCGGATTTTGTTGTTTTGGGAGTTGCTTTGGTGTCTAGGCTGAGGTTTATCCCTGTTCTACCTTGAAAAAGAGACTTTGTTATAAGCAACATAAAGTTATAAGGTAAACTTAATATAGGTGACATAGCACTTTAGAAGGTAAATTGAAATGTAAACTATTTGTGTAATAATCATCATTTTCTCTCAAGGTTCTGTAAGACACTGCCTGGCAAATCTCTTTAACCAGTTTTTATCACAGTATGTATGGTTAAACTTGGACTATCTGGAGCTCTTTGAGAAAAGATGATTCTATTATCTCAGTTTTCTCATATAGCTCAGAGTTTATCCCAGCAGAGAACATGAGAACTTAAAATGTGGTTCCACAAAGCAATCTCCCTGAATCTCCACTGCCTTATAGATTTCTAGCTAATTGAACTGTTTTATATAGGCTCAGGGTTATTATTACAGGCACAGGTGCCAGGCCATAAAGGTGTCGCATTCAGTAGCCCTTGGGAAGGCTGCTATTTGTCCTTTCCCTGAGTGCCCTCAGACTGCTATGCTTTGAGTTGTATGTTATTTTTATAATTTTTCTATAGTAGCCCCATTTTTTCTTTAAATTTGTTGCTTCTAATCTGCTGTGGATCTAGAAGGTAGGTGATCATATTCTTTAGAATTGTGGGTCAAATAAGAGTAAATAGGTTGTAAGGACCGAAGGAGCTCTTCTACAAATAAGATCTATGAATTGTAACAAAAGGACTTTGCTGACATTTTGTTTTATTTCTGGTCTTTTATGTCCTAGAAAGGATGAGCTTGATGGAAACTTCTAAGCAAGGGGCAAAGAGTATGTAGACTAGTGAAGTGGAGGTATTAAATGAAAAGCATTCTGGAATTTGGAGTTTCCTGGTTTTGTATTTACTCCTGTCTGAGTCCTGCATTTCAGTATTGGATCTTGCTGAGGAGATAGACACGCCCACACATGGGAGGGGCCACAGTGGTTCTAAGTGTCACAGTGAGCTGAGGGAGGCCAGAGTTAGGGCAGTGGAATAGGAGAAGTTATGTAATGCCTTTTATGTTCTAGGTAGTGCTCTGTATGCCTTCCATGTACGATAACCCTCCCAATAACCCCCACCCAATAATGCAGCTTTCAATATAAAGCTATTGATGATTGATTGGCCTTATGGAGCCAGGCTTATGACTAAAGTTTGCCCAATATGTAATAACATTTTGTATTTTATATGAATTAATATTTTAGACCCTTCATGTAGAGTTGTGGTGTTTTATTACATTCATTTGATCTTTGAAAAAGATCTTATGGAAGTAGGTATTACTGCCATTGCCATCTTGCAGATGGGGAAACTGAACCAAAGAAAGTTTAAGTAACTCACCAAGAACTGCTCAGTTAATAATCGTTAGTGCTGGGATTTGAATTGAACATGGGCATTCTGACTTGAGGCATCCTGCTCTTACAAGCTACGTTCTTTGAGGGGTTTAAGGATGTCCTATTAGTCACTTGATTATGAGTTTTTATTACGAACAATGACACGCTGAACCTTTCCAGGCATGACATTTTCTTCTTCTGTTTATTTTTCTAGAAAAAAAATCCTTAAGCAGAACCTAAGTGTCATGTGTTGGATTGTACCTGCCTATGATTCATATGTGGAAGTCTTCAGCCTCCTGTCTCAGAATAGGAAATTGCTGATGGTTCTACTGTTGTTACTTCTGAGGAAAGCTACTAGAAATCATGTAGGATTATCTCCTTAGAGTTTTCCTTTCTTTTGTAAAGTAGTCCTACCAGGGTGGTAAAAATCGGAGTAGAGCTACTTTATTAAAGAAGTCCTAATGATACCATTAATATTATGGGTACCCAGTAATGGTACTAATATTACTGGAAGGCAACATAATGGCTGCGCCGGGGGCTTTGTGGGAGCCAATCAAATCCCTGACTGCGAAATGGGGATGGTAGTGTCTGTTTCATGGGTTTGTTGAGTAGATGGAATTTATCAGCCACTACATTCACCTACATTTATCTGGCTTTTACTTAACACCTCTGTCTGAAACTAGCAATCTCTTTTCTGGTTTATCCAGGTAGTTCATTAAAAGATTCTATTGTTTATTTTGGTGATGTGAGCTGTGTGTGTATGAGAGTGTGTGTTTTATGGCTGATACGTAGTATAGGTGCTTGGTGCTACTTAATATAAAATGTTTTCCAGACTAAAAGATTTCTTATGCAATTTAGATATTCTTGGTAACTATAAAATGAAATGCTTGTGTATATATACACATGCACACATATATACACACATGGCTTTTTTAGTGTTTGAATATTTTCTGTTCATTAATCAATGATTTAGTATTAATTTTATTTGTAGTCTATTCAGATATCGTGAATTTAAATGACTACCTACCATTGTAAATGGATGCTTTAGAACAGCTGTTATTAACCTGTGGGTCACGACCCACAGAAACTGTATTAAAGGGCCGTGGCATTAGAAAGGTTGAGAGCCAATGCTTTAGAAAGTTGTGCTCTCTTTATTTTGTGCCTTATATATTCATATCACCAGCTGCGTACCCCTTGAGGTATAAGTACATCAAGTCTGGGGGGTTGGTTGTCTATTTGTCCTTGTATCAGAAAAGCCCTCCAACTTACTTTTTAAGGAAAATCTGGTCAGGCCTGTAGCTAGTTCTGCAAAGGTGGGAATGCCTACTTTTTCAGAATGTGTTCTCCAGTGCTGCTCCTTCCAGCTGAGATGAGATGTAAAGCGTTTGGCTTTGTACTTGACTGGGAATGAAGTATTGGGATCAGGTACATTATGGGGTGTACAACCAGAAGTTCATAGCCATACAGTGATGGAACACTAGATAATAGTTATGGAGACGTGCCAGCAGAATATGTCAATGTAATTTTTTTTTTTTAACTTAAAAATACTTCATCACCATGCCTTGTTGCATGTAATTTGGTCCAGTTTATTACCTACTCTTTGTGCAACATTCTCAAACGGTTCCAAAGATCCCTGTGGTAACTTAGTGGATCTTTTTCAGAATGTTAGATTTCTTAGTAATTGAAACTTTTAAATATAATTTTTATAGAATTAAATCACTTTCCTAAAGTGTTTACTGGGGCCACGTTGGTTGGTTTTTTCAAGGCGTCTGCCTGCCTTTGCTGTTAATTTTTTTAAATTTTTGCACGCATGTCATCTAGTTCTTTATGTGTTCTAAAATTTGTTGCTGGGTCAGTTCAGCCCACCAGGCAGCTGCGTTCTTGAAAACCTGGTTTTAGACTTGGTTCTTCTGAATGGTGCTTTGATAGAAGGCTGTCTGCTTACCCTGAGGCACACTCCTTGGGAAAATCCCTGTCAAACCCTTATTTACCGTGAGGATTGTGTTACATAGTGGCCTCATTATGAGGACACGGGGGAGAAATTTCTCCCTGCTCTCCGTACTGACAGGAGTTGTGTTGGTCTAGAGTAACCTGCTTGTTTTTCTTAGAAACATCATTTTTCGTGCTGCTGTTTCTTCTTAATGCTGCCTACGGCCATGCCAAAAGCCTAATTTGTGGCCTTGCTATAGTGCTTAGAACCTTGAATTGTGTGGCTTTTAAAAAAATTTTCATTAAAAAAAATTAAACTCAGTCTTAACCTCATGTTCTTAAAATGTAAAAGTCTTGTCTTTTTTCCTCTGTAGAAAACCCACATTTGTGAAGCACTGTTTCAGATGCTTTTTTACGACACACGGGGGAAAAAATAATCACCCCAGGCTCTCAGTGAGTGGTGAAGCGAATAGTGTAGTCTTCTAGGGGCTCTCAGTTGTGAGGGCCTGGCCCTGGGGCCTCCGTGATGGGGCCCAGGTAGCCCTGAAGGACGGCTGGGCCCACTGTCCTGAAACCTGTGTGAGCCCCTCTGCTTCCCACCTCACCACCGTGCTCTTCAGAGCTCCCTGGTGGTCCTGCCCCATCCAGACCAGATATGCTGGAAATGCAGTCGTGCCTCCAGGATGCCGTTCCTGCCATCCTACTATTGTTTTTGAAAAACTTTGGGTCATATTTCTGTGACAAGTATGTGAGGAACATCATTCTGGTTAGGCTAGGTTGTACTGCAGACACAAACACCACTAAATCTTCCTGGCTTACAATTGCATCATGCTGACTGCCCACTGCAGGTCTGCAGGGGACTCAGGCTCTTTGAGCTGCTGCTGTTTACAGTCTTGCTGCTCACTGTGCCAGAGGGAAGGAAGGAGTGGGAGGTTTCCATGGGTAGTTAACTGTGCTGGCCTGGAAATGACATGTGCCATTTTTTGCTTGGGATTAATTTGCGAGAACTAGAAATACTTGGTTATTCACACTAATGCCTATTTTTTGGAATTAACACTATTATTTTTTTTTTAGTTATAGCCTCTTCCTATTTTTGTTCCAAAAAATCAGTTTTCTAGGATATGTGAATTTCAGTAAAACAACACGTTAAGTTTGGGGCAGAAATCAGTACTGGGGTCTGAACTGGGACCAGGTATGCAACTGTTATGACATGCATAGCAGAAGGAGCTGAGTATTTGCTAAAGGTGGATATTGCTCGAAAGCTAAACTTTCTAGCAGCCCATGTAGAAAGGAAACTTATGAGAGAGCAATGTGACCCATAGGATGGGGATTCCTAACGGGGGGTCAGGGGACACGTTTCTGAGCTCCCTGACATCCTGTGCATAGTCTAGGGTGTGCGTGCTGAGAGGGGAGTCATAGCTTTCATCGCATCCTTGGGGGGATGTATGACACGCTCCCTCCCCCCAAATCCCAGGTTGAAAATCACTGTGTAAGATAAATATAGACCTATTAACTCAAAAGATGTACCATAGACTTCCGATGTTAAGTCCAAACAGGAATTCCTCCCAGGGGTAATTTTAGGAGATAGTGATATAACAAGTATTCCCCCACACTTACATGAATTTCATAGGTGCATTTATTACAGTACTCTGCAATATAGGTTGATAGGATTCTGTGGAAGTGAACTCAATAAAGCAAATCTGGGGAGAAGGGTTGAGATGATATCTCATTGTGGCTTTGATTTGCATTTGTCTGATTATTAGAGATACTAAACACCTTATCATATACCTGTTGTTTGATTTTCTTTTTTAGATCAATAAACGCCTTTATTACGTGAGCTAACATGGGGAGGAGGAAATATTTGCCTTTCTGGACCTTGATTTTCCTCGGCTGGAACTCTTGCCCCTTGCCCTCTAGCACACAACCTTCTGCTCGGCCACACTGGCCTTGTCTTGATGTAACAGATGCAAGAAGCCTGCCCTCTGGAACTGTTCCTGCAGAAGACTGCTGACCTGGGCATTCTTTTTCTTTTTATTATACTTCTGAAATTGTTTTGATCATTTTTTGTTTGAAATCTCTCCTTTCTCAGGAACCAGCTTGGCCCCCTTCTTGCAGCATCAGTGAGCACGCTGCAGTTTTTCCCCGAGGTCTTGGTGCGTCGTTATCAACTCACTGTAGACAACATCAGTGGTCCTTGTTTTGTCAGTACAGCATTCTGAGCCCCAGCACAAGTTTCCCAGGTCCAGCCTCAGGGCACACGGACTGTGTGTATGCAGCAGGAGCAATCTTCGTGTTGGCAGTGGGGCGTCCCAGCTCGTACTTCCTCTTCCTGTGGTAGAGCTTTCTCTTGCCCTTGGTCTTGTGGTGCTTGTGCTGGTTGTCCTCAGAGAGCCCATTGCCCAGTGCTGGCTGGGAAGAGGAAGAGGAATTATTTGAATTTCTTTTGAGAAGTATCTCTTCAGGTCCTTCGTGCTTTTTTAAATCAGAGGGGTTTTTTTTTGGTATTGAGTTGTGTGAGTTCCTTATGTATTTCAGATCTTAACACCTTATCATGGTGTTAAGATACATGGTTTGCTTATAATGTTCTAAAGACATATTTACTTGTTCCACTAAAAAAGGCTAGAAATAATGATTGATCCAGTGGCAATGAGCATCTTTAGTTTAGATTATCATTTCTAAACACTGCTTCCCACCAAGAGGGTTCCTGGGAGAAAGGGCTGGTTCCAAGTTTGGGGTGGAAAACAGAAATGAGAAATCAGAAAAAGCCTGTTATACAAGGAAATAAGCTATCGAAGATGAGGTGTGGGTGGTAAGTGAAAGGATTCAGGAGTCTGTCACTGGCTATTAAATGTGACACAGTTTGAGGATCAGTAAGAACAGCTGCAAAAGGTTGAAACATCAAATAGTTTTAAATTCATGACTTATGACAAAACAACTGATAAGAAATCAGTTTGTTACTTTGAAAACAATAAAGTGAAAAAAATCATTTATCTTGCCTTTCCAGTTGGAATTGGACCTCAGGGTGGTGAAATAATTGAGAAGTTTCTCTTTATAGAAATATTTTAGTAATTAAATGAATTGATAGAAGAAAACTACCATTTTTCAAATTCTAATAACAATGGAGTAGGGCGATAATCATTAATAGCTACTACATAGGTCACCATGAAAATTTTAGACCGTGTTATGGTCCATTATTCACTTCCAGGAAACACAGTCAACAGTGTCTTTTCTGATTCACTTGTTTACATTATCAGCGTTGCTTCATTTGTTTCCATCATGTGGATTTTACATTTCTTGATGTTTGTGTATCTCAGAACTTTTGTAATGACCTGTGTAATGGCACAGAGACTACCTAGCATTGTCTACCTCATGATAGCAGTGGACACTATCACTTGGGATGCATTCTAGCCAAACAAGTAAATAATAAAAATTGAACTGAATTCTGTTCAAGTCAGTGTATCTAACTGCTAATTTATAGAAAATTAATGGAAAGAGGAACATGTTTAATGACACCATGGGAATGTAATTAGCAAAATCTAAACCACAGAAACCAATAACCTAGATATCCCTAAAATACAATCCCTAGAGTCATGAAGCCCTGATTAGTAGATCCCTATTACACAAAACTGCTTTCTACTATTTCAATACCATCAACAAGCTATTGATACTGCTCACATATCCATCTAACGAATCTTAATTTTACTTTTAAATCTGAAAAAAAGAAGAAAAATTAAGTCAAAGTAAACTTTTCCACAACTGTTTATTAACTACTAAGGTATTGTAGGCACTAGTAACCTAACACTGTAGAGTTTCTTCAGCAAATCACCAAGAACGAGATCATGAAGGAGATTTTCAAGATTAAAAAAGACTTAAAAGGTATATCCATTAGTTTGGAATGTGTGAACACTGTTTTCATCTTGGTTCAAAGAGACCAGTATTTTGAGATACTGGGGAAATTGAATGGTAACTAGGTAATTTAAGTATTAAGGAATTACTTTCAGTTTTTTAAATGTGATATGGTTACGTTTAAAAAGTTATCCGTTAGAGATAAGCTTCTGTACATACTGATGAGATGCTGTCGAGGAAGGTGAAGTGGGCAGGGCCAGAGGGAACCAGATTGACCACAGACTGACCATAGAGCTGGATCACTATCTTTACCTTCATCTAGGTTTGAAATGTGCTGTTTCTTTTTACAATGGTTCTTTCTGCTGCCTCCTTCAAGAATCACTAGGTGTAATTAACTGGTATTATACTTCCTGAAAATATACTCAATTTTGAGAATATTCAAACAAAATCAGTGGCTGAGTACTTTGTCAAATATTGATTCAGAATTGTATTGCCCTGTCTTACAACACCTGGTGTTTTTCCTCTGGGAGTTCAGGACGGGCCTGGCTTTAATAATACCTTGCAGTATTGTTTGCTATGGTTTCTTATTACTCACGTAGGTTGAAAACTGGGAAGAAGAGGTATTGTGCCTTTCAATCTAAATTGAACTTATAGCTTTTGAACATAAACCATCATATAAATGTGAATTTTAGAACATATGCCATTTAATTTCTCTTTGAATGGACTGCATGAATGTTGAAAAAAATATATGGCTGACATATCCTCAGATGGGTATTCTAAGGTGGATGGTTTTTGGTTGGGTCAGTTATCTGACATTATAGAATTACATATAAAAAACTATTTGCAGAATAGACTGAGGAAAAATTCACTTGATATGTTTTTGTTTGCTTCCCATAAAATGTCAAGGGAAGCATATTTTCTTAGAAGAAACTGTTTGGACTTTGAGGAGTGCTGACTTCAGGAAGTCTGTGTGGAACTTCTCTTATTACTGAATTGAAGCTCAGTACTATCTGGTGAGGCCATTGCTGTGTTCTGTGATATATGAGGCCATTCTATTCTAAAGCCTGCATCTATCTTCTATTTAAAAAAATTTGTTTTCCATCATTATAGTCATGTGTAAAGTTCAAGGTAGCAAAAAGAATTAAAAGGAGTGAATGAACAAAATGGGATTTGAGGGATTTTAGTGCAAGGTGATCTTTAGTCATTGTTTGTGTATGGGGCAGGTGCCTCCTGTTCCAGAACCTTCAGGCCAAGCCTCAGGGTGTATTTTTAAATTACTCTTAGGCTTTTTCTATGCCAGATTTTCCCTTTTGACATGCTTTTTGTTTTGTTAGTCAAAATGAACTTTTTTTTTTTTTCCTTAAATAACATATTCCTCTGGGTTCAATCTACCTCTGCAAAATGAAGCTGTATTCCTTCTGGTTAAGTCATGATTAAGTTTCAATGCAAATAGAAAATCCATTTGCTTTCTTAAATTGTTGCTGATGTTTCTGATTCTAAGAGAATTACTGGGAAGGAAAGAAGAGCATTGGTTGATTTTTTTTTTTTTTTCTTTTTTTTTTTTTTTTATTTTAATCACATTCAGGTGACTCAATTATAAAATTTTAGAATTTATTGTTGGCTTTATGAGTTACTGTGTCCTGTATTCCAGAGTCCTTCTTGTGAATAAAAGTGTTCATTTATAAGCTTTTAAAAACAACTATATCCTTGGTTACTAGTGCCTACAATATTTTAGTAGTTAATAAACAGTTGAGGAAAAGTTTAGTTTGACTTAATTTTTTCTTTTTTTTTTAAGATTTAAAAGTAAAATTAAGATTTGTTAGATGGATATATGAGCAATATCAATAGCTTGTTGACGGTATTGAAATAGTAGAAAGCAGTTTTGTGTAATAGGGATCTACTAATCAGGGCTTCATGTCTCTAGGTTATTGATTTTGTGCTTAGTTTCTATTTAGGCAGAGGAAAGGATGAAAATACTTATTGCAAAAAACTGAATCAAAATCTGCACTCTAAGTGATTTTTATTTTTCTCACCATCTTGCTCTAGTCGACTTGTTTCTTAATTCACATTATTGAGACATCCCATTGGCTCAGCTCAGTGTATGGATTGAATCCCTGAGAGAGGCACCCACACCCTTATTACTGTTGTCTAATTGGGGCATTTTGTCTGGTACAAGTGGCTTCCAGAGGCTACAGGTAGGAATGGCCAAGCCTGAAGAAGCTGGGATCCAAACCAACACAGTACAGTCTCCCAAACAGGGGCCTGGAAGAGACATCCCGGAGGGCACTGTTCTAATGAGTTAAGATTCTGTTTTGGAGAGCTACGTTTGAAATAGATTTTTTTTAAATGTTGAAATTGAATAAGATGCACATATAAGACATTCCTTGGCTCTCTGAAATTTAGTTGTGCATTGTCCCAGCCAGGCTCTGACCATGGTGGGTATGACCCAGTCTTGTAATTTGGGGAAGTGATTTATTGAGGGGTTGTACCCTAATAACAATGTCACAGAATCAGAGCTAGAAATCTCCTAGGACAAGAATTAGAGGTGAGATTGATGGATGAACTTCAGGATGGGGTGTTGGTCTCCCTCCCCAGAGTCACATAGAAAGTGTTGGGTATTTGTTTCTTTTGGGAAGTAGATCCTAGGCCTTTTGTCCAAATGCCATGAGCCCTTGACCAGGAAAGTTTAGAACCACATTTTAGAGACAATAAAACAAAGACCCAGAGTGATAAAAACCTGTAAGTCAAGTCAGTTTTGAGCTGAGTCAACCCAGAAAAATCTGGATTAGGATTTACGTTTCTGTTCCTCTGTCCATTGTTATAGGCATATTGATTTTATAGACAGTTATCTAAAATAGGGCCCCTAGTTCTTTCAGACTATGATATGGATGGGGGAAGTGTTATTCAGTTAATTTTTTAGAATGATGTGCAAAAACTATTAGTAGTTAATAAACAGTCCATGCTGATGTTGTTTCAATAATCTGATTAAAAACTCAGCTGGGGCTTTTGGGAAATGGTACTAGTGTTGGACAGTTCAGAGTTACAGAGTATTTTTTTTTTTTTTTAAATTGTTGGGGATTCATTGAGGGTACAATAAGCCAGGTTACACTGATTGCATTTGTTAGATAAAGTCCCTCTTGCAATCATGTCTTGCCCCCAGAAGGTGTGGCACACACCAAGGCCCCACCCCCCTCCCTCCTTCCCTCTCTCTGCTTTTCCTCCCCCCCATGACCTTAATTGTCGTTAATTGTCCTCATATCAAAATTGAGTACATGGGATTCATGCTTCTCCATTCTTGTGATGCTTTACTAAGAATAATGTCTTTCACTTCCATACAGGTTAATATGAAGGATGTAAAGTCTCCATTTTTTTTTAATAGCTGAATAGTATTCCATGGTGTACATATACCACAGCTTGTTAATCCATTTTTGGGTTGGTGGGCATTTAGACTGTTTCCACATTTTGGCAATTGTAAATTGAGCTGCAATAAACAGTCTAGTGCAAGTGTCCTTATGATAAAAGGATTTTTTTCCTTCTGGGTAGATGCCCAGTAATGGGATTGCAGGATCAAATGAATGGTCTAGCTTGAGTGCTTTTAGGTTTCTCCATACTTCCTTCCAGAAAGGTTGTACTAGTTTGCAGTCCCACCAGCAGTGTAAAAGTGTTCCCTTCTCTTCACATCCACGCCAGCATCTGCAGTTTTGAGATTTTGTGTTGTGGGCCATTCTCTCTGGGGTTCGAC
Organism: Loris lydekkerianus; assembly: GCA_963574355.1. Classification (NCBI taxonomy): domain Eukaryota; kingdom Metazoa; phylum Chordata; class Mammalia; order Primates; family Lorisidae; genus Loris; species Loris lydekkerianus. The sequence goes on from CAUYPK010134772.1 coordinate 33,328, forward strand.
GGTAT
>CAUYPK010134775.1:0-40359 GCA_963574355.1 Loris lydekkerianus
CCCAGTGAGAATGGCCCACATCACAAAATCTCAAAACTGCAGATGCTGGCATGGATGTGGAGAGAAGGGAACACTTTTACACTGCTGGTGGGACTGCAAACTAGTACAACCTTTCTGGAAGGAAGTATGGAGAAACCTCAACGCACTCAAGCTAGACCTCCCATTTGATCCTGCAATCCCATTACTGGGCATCTACCCAGAAGGAAAAAAATCCTTTTATCATAAGGGCACTTGTACTAGACTGTTTATTGCAGCTCAATTTACAATCGCCAAAATGTGGAAACAGCCTAAATGCCCACCAAACCAGGAATGGATTAACAAGCTGTGGTATATGTACACATGGAATACTATTCAACCATTTAAGAAAATGGAGACTTTACATCCTTTGTATTAACCTGGATGGAAGTGGAAGACATTATTCTTAGTAAAGCATCACAAGAATGGAGAAGCATGAATCCTATGTACTCAATTTTGATATGAGGACAATGAATGACAATTAAGGTCATGGGGGGGGGGAGGAAAAGCAGAGAGAGGGAAGAAGAGGGGTGGGGTCTTGGTGTGTGCCACACTTTCTGGGGGCAAGACATGATTGCAAGAGGGACTTTACCTAACAATTGCAATCAGTATAACCTGGCTTATTGTACCCTCAATGAAGTCCCCAACAATAAAAAAAAAAAAAAAGAAAAAAGAAATCACCTGTAAAAAAAAAAAAAAAACAAACAATTTTCTCGTGGAAGGTGTACACTCTATGGTCTTATTACAGCAAAACATGGGGGGGGAGGACCCTAAAATGGCCCTGAAATGCCAGAAGATTTTGCGTTTTGCTGAAATTTCCACAAGGGTTACTCGTAAGTACTCATGTGAGGACTCAGCCCTCCTCACAGCTTCTTTGTAAAAGATTAACTCCCTGAAACTTTGCTGTAAATCCCATCCATGCTTTGAAACCTCCAAAGAGAGAAGATATAATTCCTTTGTCTGCCTTTCTGTAAACCCTATAAAATAGGACAGGGAGGAAGGAGGCTGGAGAGCTCTGCCATTGTGGACTCTAGTCCTAAAGGCTCCACCCTCTGAAATAAAGCCCTTCCTCTTGCAAACTTTCAAATGCAGGTGTTCTGGTGATTTTTTTCTCCCCAGTGGTTTACCTGATAGTCATGGGGGGGGTGGGGGCAGTAGGTTGCAAAACGATAAACTGGGGAGATGGCAAAAGGGACACTGAGACCCTCCAGTCAGTCTGTTTCAGCCCTTGTACAGTGCAGAGAAAAAGACCTTTCTGTCCTTGGGATAGTTGCAGGTGTTATATTGAAGTTAGTGCAATACAGAAACGCCAGCACACTGAATCCACATTAAGCAGGGGGTCCTTTATTGGCCAGTGGTCAAGATCAGGCTTAAACCGCAAATTCTCTCGACCACCAGGGCCAGGGGTACAAACTTTGTATAAGGTGCTTTTGATAGTGGAAGGGGAGTCCTTACCGCAAGCCGAGTTTCATAAAAGCCAACAGCTGCAAGGTTAGATCTATTGGGGGGGAGGGGGTGCTTACAAGGGAGAGATGTAGTTTCACAGGATTTTGCTGGTTTTTTGCTAAACTCCACAGCTTTCAGCTGAGCTTAAAGGGGAAGTGTTGAAAGCCCTTAGCAAAGTCCTTAGAAAAATAAACTAAGTCTGGTTCTATGTACAAAATAGAGTTAGGGCATTACACAGGCAGCCAGCATCTCCAGGTCCACAAGGAGGCATGTTGGCTGCGCAGCACTCAAGTTGCTAAGAGGATACCTCGAAAGAGTATGTTCTGACCACGAAAAACAAAAGGCTTCTGGCAGAAACTCAAGAACACTCCTGCAAACTCTTCCCCATGGTAACTCAGCTCCAAAGAATTTGTAAAACCTTAACCTCTTGGAACCTTGAAACTAACCCTTGCTTTCACTTCTGTAAGCCCTGCACATGCTTTGAACCCTCCAATGACAGGACAATATAATAATTCCTTTGTCTGCCTACTTGTGAGTCCTATAAAAGGACAGGAAGAGAGCTGATCTAGGAGCTTGGCATCTTGGACACTAGTCCACATTGGCTAGAATAAAGCCCCTTCCTCTTTCAAACACAGGCATTAGGGTGAATCTTTCTCTCCATTGGCCTCATTTTCCTGCAACATTCCCAAGCCCAGTGAGCCTGGGGACCATACCAGGGCCAGCACTGGGAAGCCGGACTACATTGGGCCAGGCCCTGGGATGTGCTGGCTTGCAAGGATCCAGAGCAGGGGTCCTCAAACTTTTTAAACAGGGGGCCAGTTCACTGTCCCTCAGACTGTTGGAGGGCCCGACTATACTTTAAAAAAAAAAAAGACTATGAACAAATGCCTGTGCACACTGCACATTATCTTATTCTGAAGTAAAAAAACAAAACGGGCACAAGTACAATCACACCGCAGCATGTGGCCCGCGGGCCATAGTTTGAGGACCCCTGATCCAGAGTGCCAGGGGAGAAAGTTCTGCTAGTGGTCTCCTCCCAGCTTGGCTCCTCCCTTCCCACCTCCCAGGACCTTTGGCCGTCCATTTTGAGGAGGGTGTGGGAAAGCAGCCATAAAGTGCCTGGACAGGATGAATCTCTGTTGTGGGTACTTTCTGGCTGGCTCATTAGGTGGGTTTTCTTTATTACTTTCCATCCCTCTTGTCTGTGCTCAGCCCTGGAACCTCTGGGGGCCGCCCACCCACAGACACATCTAGAAGCAGGCGCCTCTGAAAAGGTAAGTGTGCCAGGCTGTGGCATGTGTCCACACTGAGGGCGTCCAGGGAGTCACGAGCTGCTGTCAGCAAAAGGCCGGTTCTCCCCACCCCACCCCATCCCACCCTGCTTGCTAATTGAGGGAAAGCCACAGTGGCCCATGTGTTCAGCCTGGAGGGCTGCCGGCACAGGCACGTAACAAGGACGCCTCCTCAGCCACTGCCTTGCAAAAGCAAAGTTTTTGATGTGAATTTTAAGAACAAAATTTCTTAGGGACAGGGTGTGGTGGCTCACGCCTGTAATCCTAGCACTCTGTGAGGTGGAGGCAGATGGATCTCCTGAGCTCAGGAGTTCTAGATCAGCCTGAGCAAGAGTGAGACCCCAACTTTTAAAAAAAAATAGCCTAGTGTTGGCTCGACACCCATAGCTCAGTGGTTAGGGCCCTGGCCACATACACCGGGGCTGGTGGGTTCAAACCCAGCCTGGGCCAGCTAAACAACGACAACTACAATGGAAAAAAAAATAGCTGGGCATTGTGGCTGGGTGCCTATAGTCCCAGCTACTTGGGAGGCTGAAGCAAGAGAATTGCTTAAGCCCAAGAGTTTGAAGTTGCTGTGAGCTGTGATGCCACAGCCCTCTATCAAGGGCAACATAGTAAGACTGTGTCTTATAAATAAATAAATAAAATAAAAATAGCCTGGGTGTTGGGGTTGGCACCTGTAGTCCCACCTATTTGGGAGGCACTCTGGCCAGAAAAAGTGCTGTGGGTTTCATTGTCATGAACAACATGATTAAAAGACTCATTTTTATAGAAAGGAATTGGATGTGCAAAGAGGTATGGGTGCTAAACTGAATGGGAAGACCTGGTATCCCCTCCCCCTCCTCCCAAGCTCTGACTTGCTCAGTAGCACGCTTGGAGCCCTGGCCATACCAGGTACCTCATGGGCTCCGTCAGGTCTGAGCTCCCAGTGGGCACACTGGCCTAGAAGCTTACCATGTCAGGGGCTGGTCCAAGGCCTTTCACCAATTGCTTGGAGTCTTGGGATGAGATTTAGCTGCGGGATCAGGATATTCCACCAGGTCCTTTCAGGGTGTCTTGCAACTGGAATCCTTGGGTCCCCCAGTCCCTTCAGTACAGTGGCACCGGTGTCCTGTCTCACACAAATCATCAACCAACAGTGATTGATCAACAGACAAGCATCTGCCATTGGCTATCCCATAGCAGTGGGTCAATTTCCATATGATGGGCAATTCAGAGCTGAGATGGGCTATGTCACCCTGTGTGGTAAAGGATTAGCCCAGTGAGACACGCTTGTTCACACCCCGCATATTAAAGATTTAGCCCTCAATCTGCTCCTGGGAGGTGACCTCTTAGCCCTTGTAATGTCTTGCCTGATAAAAGTATCTTTGTTTGCCTGGGGCCTTGGATCTGCCTCAGCCTCCTCAGAGCACTAGGATTTTCAGGTATGCACCACCATGCCCTGCCTAGAGCTTTTCATACAGTTATATGGAAAAAATCCCCATGATTGGCCAGGTGCAATAACTCACACCTGTAATCCTAGCACTCTGGGAGGCTGAGACTGGTGGATTGCTTGAGCTTGAGTTTGAGACCAACCTGAGCAACAGGGAGACCCTGTCTCTACTAAAAATAGAAAAACTAGGCTAGGTGAGGTGGCTCATGCCTGTAATCTTAGCACTCTGGGAGAGGTGGTTGGATTGCTTGAGCTCAAGAGTTTGAGACCAGCCTGAGCCAGAGCAAGACACTGTCTGTACTAAAAATAGGAAAACTGAGGAAGGGGATCAATTGAGCCCAAGAGTTGGAGGTTGCTGTGAGCTATGATGTCATAGCACTCTACCCAGGGTGATAGCTTGAGACTCTGAAAAAAAAGAAAGAAAGGAAAGAAAGAAAAGAAAGAAAGAAAGAAAGAAAGAAAGAAAGAAAGAAAGAAAGAAAGAAAGAGAGAGAGAGAGAGAGAGAGAAAGAAAGAAAGAGAGAAAGAAAGAGAGAAAGAGAAAAACAAGCTGGGCAATGTGCCTGTAGTCCTAGCTACTTGGGAGGCTGAGGCAAGAGGATTCCTTGAGTCCAAGAGATTCAAGGTCCTGTGAGCTATTGTTGCAGGATGATGAGGCCCAATGGAGAGCAAGAGCACCCAAATACCATATTTAAGAAGAAAAAGGCTTTTATTCAGCTGGTGGACTGATATTTAGCTGGTGGGGTGAATGGCATAGACGAATTCAAACTGGCAGTGCTCCCCGACTGGCTTGGTTGTTCCCTTTTTATCTCCAGTCAAAAAGTTCCAACCCCTGGGTACCTTTCTCATTGGTCAGTTTGAATCAAGTGGGAAAAGCTGTTCCAGCCCCCACAGAACTACAGGATTTCAAAGAAGTGGAAATTTCCAGGTCCCAGGGAGTTTAAGTCTATAAATTCCTAAGAACTGAGTCACCATGGAAAGGACCTTGCAGGTGTATCCTTGGGGTCTCCTTGAGAAGACCACTGTTCTTCTAGACCTCACCTTTCCCAGGTATCTTCTCACTATGTCACCCCAGCACTCTACCCAGAGTGACAGAGTAAGAAGACTTTATCTCTAAATAAATAAATATCCCCATGATTTAATGTGAGTTAATGCAAAGCAAGCTGCAAATGAGTTAATGACCTTCTTTTCATAAAATAAAGGGGAGAAAATGTGCAATGATCTATAAAAGTGTTATTTCTGGGTGGCCAGGATTTGGGAACAGGGTAAACCAAGGCAGGGATTGTGGAAGGGCTTAAGATCTGCCTTAATCATTTCAATTTTTAAAGTACATTGATCAATAAAGTATTCAACAAAATACATTTTATAATTAAATAAAGAATTTACAACGTGACTGATGAATTTCACTTTTTACCTTAAAGTCATATTTTCCATCTAAGTTAGAAATTCCTTCTATTTGAGAGCTTTAATGGCCTCTGCATTTCAACGGCTGTTGGAAGTCCGGGTGTTCTTCTAGTTGGAACCGTATTCCCGTTTATCTTCTTAAACATGCCTATTCTAGTTCTCAAGAAATATGCAACCATATTACTTCAGTATCAAAAAGTTCAAATCTTTATTTTGGGTCCTAAGATTTCCTTGTAGTCACTACTCTGGGCTTCCATGAAACAAAAAGAAATATGATGCTCAAATAATTAAAAAGTTGTTGAATGTGTGGGCAAACCAGAGATTATACTGCTGGCCCTCTCATTGCTCAATGATGTGAAAATCTGCCCTGCCATTCACCAGAAAGATCTCAAGAGTCAAGCAAGCAGCAGTCAACAGATAATAACATCCCTCCTCTTCCTCTTTGAGGTTTTCTTACTCATTAAGAAACTTTTTTTTTCTGAAACTGCCTCTACCTAGATACAGCCAATGTGGTACCATGCCACTGGCCCGACCCTGTCACTCACCTCTTCCCCCGCCTTCTTTCCCTGCCCCTTCTCCACAATAAAAAAATAAATAGATAAATTAAAAAAATAAAAATAAAAATAAATAAATAAATAAATAAATTTAAATTAAAAAAAAAAAAAAAGAAATGTGCTTAATCTCCCTACCCCAAGAGAATAACTGGCAGAGAGCTATTTATATACTTATTCATTTGACTTTGTATTTTGTGGCTTACATTTTTCTTTCTTTTAAAAACTACATTACTAGGGTATGATGGACATATAAAAGTTGCACATATTTAACGTGTACCTATGAAACCATTATCACCTTCAATGCTTCAATTCATCACTTCCGAAGTTCCCTCTGTTCTTCATTATTATCATTGTTTATTCAGTGATAAAAACACTTAACATATGATCTACACTCAGGAAATTTAAAGTATACAATATAGCACTGGCAGCTATAAGCATTTTGCTGGTTAATAGATCTTTAGTACTTATTTATCTTGCATAACTGAAACACTGTACATTTGAGTATCACCTTCTCTCTTTCCCCTCCTCCCAGGCCCTGGGAACCACTAGTTTACTACTTTTATAAATTTCACATATGGGTGAGGTCATACCTATGTTTTTTTTGTTTGTTTTTCTTTTGTTTCTTGAGACAGAGCCTTACTATGTTGCCCTGGGTAGAGTGCCGTGGCGTCACAGCTCACAGCAACTTCCAACTCTTGGGCTTAAGTGATTCTCTTGCCTCAGCCTTCTGAGTAACTGGGACTACAGGTGCCCACCACAATGCCTGGCTATATTCTGGTTGCAGTTGTCATTGTTCTTCAGCAGGCCTAGGGCCAGGCTTGAACCCACCAGCCTCAGTGTATGTGGCTGTTGCCCTAGCCACTGACTATGTATTCATTTTTCTTTGCCTTGCTTATTTTACTTAGAAAAATGTCCTTGAGGTTCATTCATTTATTATAATTGTCAGGATTTTATTCATTTGTATAACTGAATAATATTAGATTCTATTTATATACCATAGTTCCTTTAAGTGTGCATTCATTGATGGTCACTTAGATTGTTTCAGTGTCTTGGCAATTGTGAATAAAGCTGCAATGACCATGGAGGTGCACATGTTTCTTTGAGATAGTGTTTTTATTTCCTTTGTATATGCACTCAGATGTGGGATTGGCAAATTAATGGTAGCTCTATTTTTAATTTTTTGAGAAGCTTTCATCATGCTTTCCATAATGTCTGTACTAATTTACATTTCCATGAACAGTACAAAAGAATTCTCTTAAATGCCACAAATTTATTGCATATTTGCATAGAACTCTCCCAAATTTAGCCATATACATATAAATTAAATAATCTATGATTTCTTCTTTGTTTATCAAGCTGTTGTTCTTAAAGATACATTGCCCACAGAACTGATCCTTGTTTTAGACATAATAATTTGCAAAAGTTCATAGTGCCTCTTCATGTGTTTTCAACACTCTTTCATAGGTTACTACACTCACACGTGAAGCAGTTTCTCTAAGGAGCTCTTACTCTGACATTGCCTTCTGAAAAGCATCAGTTCAAACCATGTACTATATTAGTTACTGAGGGCTGTTGTGAAAACTTAGCACACACATAGTGGCTTACTGATAGAAAGATATTCTTTCACAATTCTGGAATCTCGTAGATGCTTGAGACCTAGCAGACTCCTGCTACCTTTGAGGGTCAAGGGGAGCATCTTGCCACTTCCAGATTCTGGTGAGTGTCTGAGTGGCCTAGTTTTGGGGCATACCTCTCTGTTCTGTCTTCACATGGCTTTTTCCTTTGTGTGTTTCCTCCAGTTTCCTTCAAATCTACTGTGTTCATTTTTTTTTTTTTTGAGACACAGCCTCAAGCTGTCGCCCATGGCATCACAGCTCACAGCAACCTCCAACTCCTGGGTTTAAGTGATTCTCCTGCCTCAGCCTCCCAAGTAGCTGGAGCTACAGATGCTTGCCACAATGCCTGACTATTTTTCGGTTGCAGCCGTCATTGTTGTTTGGCGGGCCCGGGCTGGATTCAAACCAGCCAGCTCAGGTGTATGTGGCTGGTGCCTTAGCTGCTTGAGCCACAGGCACGGAGCCCTGTGTTCATTTTATAAGTGTGCTATGTTTGGATCTTGGGCCTACCAAGACAGTTAAAAATGATCTCATCTCAAGATTCTTAAATTAATCACATCTACAAGCCTCTTTTTCTAAAAAGGTAACATTTATAGATGCTGAAGATTAGGGTGTGGGCATATCCTTTGGGGGCACCATTTAACCAGCTACTGATATCAGTACATTTAAGTATTGCCATTTTTTCCCCCATAGATATATTAATAGTTCATATCATCATACTTACTCAAGTTTATTCCCTACAAACAATACTTTTAAAATATTTGGCTTATTCATATTTTTCTAAAAAAAAATTTTAGAAATGATCAAATTCTTACTGGATTTTCATATAATAAAGTAGAGACTGCATCTTAAAGTAGAAAGTTTTCTCTTTCTATATGTAAGCATACAATATTTTCCAAATATAACAAAGAATATATTATTCTGTATAAATACATAGTGCACGTATTTGTTATATATAAATGACTAAATATATAATCGACTAGATTGTCATTCATTAATTTAATAATTTCTGAGTACCGGTTTCATCTAAGTCTAGTTATTACTAGTCTAGAAGACATAAAGTTGTAGAAAACATATTATCCACAAGAATTATTATTTACTGAAAGGGCTTCTCAGCTCAAACAAATGATTTTGGCATCAACACCTTTTCATCCTTGATTCTTACCTGGAGGATTATCCATGTCTTCATAGTAAGGATATAACTTTCATGATTGTTACTCTAGGTCACACCTATACATTTCATTGGTGCCTGAAGAGTCTAGCCTTATCAATGCCCTCAAATTCTTTAGAGTTACAAAATGACATTTGCAATCATTATTACTAACAATCGGATCAGGCAAAATAATCAGTGGATGCTGAAATTCATTATTGAAAGCTTGAAGAGCAGGATATTTGAGAGGAATTCTCTGGAGATATTTCAGGTTTGTTTCCAGATAATAAGAAAGCAAAGATCACAATAAAGTTAGTCACAAAAGCTATTTGTTTCTCAGTACAAATAAAAATTATGTTCATGCTACAGTTTATTAAGAGCTTAATAACTTTATATATAAAAGTAATCTACACAAATTATTATATAAAGGTTTTGTTGCTGAAAAATACTACTGATCATCTGAGCCTATGTGAGTCAAGGCTTTCTGCTGATGGAGGGTATTGCCTCAATGTTGATGGCTGCTGACTGATCCAGGCGGTGTTTGCTAAAGGATGAGATGGCTGTGGCGATATCTTACAATAATATAAAACAACAGTAAAGTTTCCCATGTTATTTGACTATTTCTTTCACAAAAGTTTTCTCTGTAGGCTGCAATGATATTTGAAAGCATTTTACAGCAGAATTTTCTTTTAAATTGTAGTCAGTCTCTTCAAGTCCTGCTGTAACTTTATCAACTAAGTTGATGTAATATTCTAAATCCTTTGTGATCATTTCAAAAATGTTCACGGCATCTTCACCAGGAGTAGACCCATCTCCAGAAACCACCTCTTCACCTGTTCATGAGAAACTACTCCTTATCCATTCAAATTTTACTGTGAGATAGAAATTGACTCAAATTCTTAGGGTCCACTTGTAAGTCTAGTTCACTTGCTATTTCTGCCATATCTACATTTACTTCCTCAGTGAGTCTTGAACTCTCTCCAAGTCATCCATCAGGGTTAGATCTACTTCTTCTAAACTCTTATTAATTAGATATTTTGATGTCCTCCCATAAATCATGAATATTCTTCATGTGTTAGTCTTATACAACATTCAATATTTCACAGACAAAAATGAAGCCATATAAATTAAAAATGTTCTGAGGTCATTGAATGTGAGATAACTTAGTCTCTGAATATTAAAGTAAATCTCAACTTTAAAATTTTTCTGCCCTATCACTCTACACGATTTCCTTCTTTATGTGATAAAGATTTATCTATTATAAAAACTCCAACTTGTCCTGATGTTCAGTTATTGATAATTTTTCCTCCTTGTGATGCCCTCCATGTAAAATAATTATTATTTGTCAGATAAAGATCAAGAATTAATTACATTTCCTACTAATCTAGGCTGAGATGAGGGTGGCTCTGCATATCTAATTAAAACTAGAACTATTTTAACATAATGATATAAAGAGCTTCTAATAAAATTAAAAGGAAAACAACTAAATATCTAAGATCCTGGAAAATCCATTATTTAGAAAATATGTATAGAGGTCTCTGTACTCATTTTTATTGGATCGTTAATGTTATCTAAATATAAGGCACAGATATCAATATTTATATTCCATCTACAATTAAGTAAGGGTGTATTTTAGAACCTATCAGGAGGAAAATCTTCACTCTAGATGGCTCTAAAGGGACCACTGGCTCTGGTCCTTGAATCACATCTAACCCCATGCTGAGGTTCCTGAGGTCCCACCCAGTGAGGGCCTCTAAATTCAATCAGTTGAAACGAGACTCAATTTTAGATCAAGAACAAATGATGGAAAGTTGCTCTTCCAAGGCCCTGATGATCAGCCAATTACTCTTATAAATAGAGTTTTATTAGAACACAGGCACCCTCATTCCTTTACATATCATGGAGGATTTGGCCAGAATTGAGTTGTTCTGACAGAAAAGTTAGCCTTCAAGGTCTTAAATATTTTCCTGTAGCCCTTTATAGGAAAAAGTAATTAACTATTGATCTAGCAGACAGGTAATATGCTCTTACCTATATTAATTCAAGTATTGGGTTAGTTTTTCAATAATTCCAATAATGAATAATCCATTATAATTTTAGACATTCTAGTTGGAATAAAATAGTATCTGATGATGGCTTTAATTTACATTTTCTTGCTGACTTATGGTGCTGAGCAGCATTTCATATATTTTTTAAATCACTTGTATTTCTTTTAAAATGTGTCTGTTGGCTTGGCACCCATAGCACAGTGGTTATGGTGCCAGCCACATAACATTGAGGGTGGTGGGTTTGATCCCGGCCTAGGCCAGCTAAACAATGACAATTGCAACAAAAAATAGCCAGGCATTGTGGTGGGTGCCTGTAGTCCCAGCTACCTGGGAGACTGAGGCAAGAGAATTGCATAAGCCCAAGAGTTGGAGGTTGCTGTGAGTTGTGATGCCATGGCACTCTACTGAGGGTGACATAGTAAGAGTCTGTCTCAAAAAAAAAAAAAAAAAAATCTGTTCAAATGGTTCTTTCATTTCTTAAAAATATAGTTCTTTTTATTATTATTTTGAAGAAGTCTTTTATACGCATGAACTGTCTATAGTTTCTACATCTGTGGCTGCATTTTTTTTTTTTGTTTCTTAATGATGATTGTGATGAGTACTGGGATTAACTTTGAAAAGGACCAATAATAATAAATTTTTTGAATTTTTTGTCTATTGCTATTTTGTGTCTTTTTACAAACTTATTCCAATCTAAGTCATATAGGTATTCATCTATTTACCTCTCAAAAGTTTAAAGGTTCAGTTCTTTATGTTGAGGTCAATAATATTTCATTTAAGGTGAAACTTATTCTAATATAAAACAAAAACAGCAACGTCCATACTCACAGAGAGCAGAGCCCCTCCCCACAATGCCCTTTGACATCTCTCACGTGGGCCTCTCCTTCCTCAGCATCCTCCTCAGGGCCCCGTTGACCCCTGCGCTCCTCAGGCTGTAGATCAGGGGGTTCAGCATGGGGTTGAAAAGGCTGTAAAACAGAGAAAGGATCTTCTGCTGCTCCTCAGGATGGCGGGACTTGGGGGCCATGTACATGACAATGGCGCTGCCAAAGAAGAGCCCGACCACGCAGAGGTGGGAGGAGCAGGTGGAGAAGGCCTTTCTGCGGCCCTCCCCTGACCGGATGCTCAGGATGGCCAGTAAGATGCGCAAGTAGGAGCCCAGCACCAGGCAGAAGGGTCCCACTGGGATGAACACCCCGGCTGCGATGATGACCAGCTGGTTGAGCCTGGTGTCAGCACAGGCCAGCTTGAGGATAGACAGTATCTCACAGAAAAAGTGGTTAATTTCATGAGGCCCACAGAAGGGCAGCCTCAGGATGAGGACCAAATGGACCAGAACCAAAAGGAAGCTAAACACCCAGGAAGAGACAGCCAGGACGGTGCACACTCTCCAGCTCATGATGACAGTGTAATGTAAGGGGTGGCAGATGGCCACGTAACGGTCATAGGACATCACCATCAAAATCAGGCACTCTGTAGCAGCAAAAACCAAACACAAGAACATTTGCATTATACATGGAACAAAGGAGATAGTTCTCTTCTCATTCACAAGATTTGCCAGCATCTTGGGGACATTGTTGGAAGCATAGGACATGTCAATGACGGCCAGGTGTGACAGGAAGAAGTACATGGGGGTGTGAAGTCTGGAGTCCAGGCAGGTAATTCCAAGGATGACCCCATTTCCTAGAAGAGTAAGTACATAGAAAAGAGAGAAAATTCCAAATAGGAAAAATGCCAGTGGTGGGTCAACTTGGAATCCCAGCAGGGTGACTTCTGTGATCCATGTCTGGTTGCCTCCCATCCTTCTGCAAAGAAAGATAGACAATCCTTTGAATGCATTTGTTTTCTAAAATTTATTTTCAGATATGTTGCAAAAACTGACTTAATGTGTTCACTAAAATAAGAAAGAAATTTTTATCAGTAAATCAGAAGGACAACATATATTCAAATAATAAAGCTTATGTATAATAAAACATCAATTAACATATTGGTATGTAGTATAATATTCCTTTTATATAAGAGGATACAAGATTCACCCCAGATACATGAACACTCTTATTGTTTTAGAGAATTCAAATATTCTGGCTTCTCTTTCTGGGTGGGAGTCTTTTTTACTGTAATTAGAAGAGGGATGGCCCTGAAACCATGTTGCAATACAAGGCTGTTTCATACCCTAGGCGTGCTTGCCTTCTTGGGCTAATCTATGAACTGATTAGATTAGAGCCCTCTGTTCTCTATTTTCTGGGTTACTAATCCATTGGCTTTCTCACATGCATTCTATCTATTTAATATTTGAAAGTCCTTCTAAATAACTTCATAATTTTGTAGTTTCTTTAAAACTTTTTAGATTCTTCTTCTCAAAAGTTGACCAAGAGTTCCTGGAAGTAATCTATTTCCTATCTTTAATGATATAGTTTTATTTCAAGAGTTTTGTTTAATTCTTCATCAACACTTGATTGCCGGGAGCCGAAAACCTAAGAATAAGCTTATCAGGAATATTCACAGCCAGGTCCCACGGGCCGGGGCACTTGATAATAAAATTTAATCTGAAGTGAGAGAATTCTTTGGCTACACACAATGGATACATATAAACGTTTTCCATAAATTTAAACAGGATATTTCTGCAGTATTTCAAAGAGTGAAATTCAAAGGGAGAAACCAATTTACATTAACAGTCGTTACATTAACATTAATTGCTGTGTTGTAATTGTATTTTGTTTGGCTTTTTCCTTTTTCCCCTTTTATAATCTAAGAGTTGTACAGAGATATATGTCAGATCTGGTTTTATTTTCTAGTGTGACAGTCTTTTGTCTTCACGCTATCTTCCCAGATTGGGCATATCAGGTTGCCATCAAATCCACTAACTGGCTTCTTCTTCATCACATGTTACCATGGCAACAGCCTATTGCAGTTGGTCTGGATCCTGCGCAGGACACAGGGGTTGCCACAAATAGGCTGAGCCCCATTTGGTTAGTTCTTTCTGGGGAATTTCCTCTATGCAGCCAGCAGAGGGAGACCAAGGGCCATGAGAGTGGTGAATGGCACCGTCCCTCAGAAACCAAGGACCTAGAGCTGGTTTCTGCTTCACATTTTTCCCCTTAACACATTGAGACCTATGTTCATTTTAAAATCATGACAAAATTTCAAATTTAAAAAATATTTTAAAGAATTATTTCAGTGTTTACTTTCTGGTAAAAACCTAGAGCCTCAAATATGTATCTTAAAAAAGAATTATAATGAGATTTTACATTTTAAAACTACCACTTCAATGTAATATAATATTTTTGTTGTATTAAAATAATATGCAATATACTTATAAGTAAAACACACATACAATAAATATAAATTTGCAATGTTCTTTTTATCACAATTAATTTAATGTTTATTTTCATAAATTTTTGTCTTCTATTTCTCTTTAGGGACATTGAGATAAAATTCTTACAAATTTATGTCTGGCATATGTTAGTGATTATTAATTTAGGATATATTGTTAAAGTGAAATTTCACTTTATGATGATGCCAAATATATAGACATTTTTAAGCTTTTGACACCTCTTGCTGGCTTTCTTCCAGAAAAATATAACTCTATTCATTTACATCAATAAAGTTCATGTCTATTTAAAATTGTACACTATTTAAAATTGTACGCAAACTTTATGGCCACCCTGTATATAAAATTTCTTCTTGACACCTGTGTTTATCAATTTGTTTTATTCCAGATTTGGAGCAGAGAGAGGGCATGGTGAATGCCCTGAAACATCAGGAGCAAAAAGGTGAGTAAGGTACGTAATTTTTGACTGAAAAGTACTGTGAGGGAAATAAGCTGGGTGGAATGACAGACATGACTGGGCTTGACGGGGCTCCTTAGATGGGCCGGCCAGGAAGGTCTCATTTGAGAGAAGGCCTGATGGGACCTAAACGGTGAAGGAGAGTAGGCCCTGAGGAGAGTCAGAGGAGGACACTCCCTACCCAAGCACCGGGAAGGGGCAGTGAAAGCCGAGACCCTGTGCAGGAAGCACCTAGTGAGCTGTGGGAAGAGAAAGAATCCCACGGACCTCAAACAGGTGAGCAAGAAGAGGCACACAGTCTGTGTGAACTTGTACATATTCCTTAAAATTTGCACTTGATATAATGCTTATCATTTGGGGACAGGCTAAATATGTTTGGCTACTTTTATAGCACAGAATATTATGCGGCCATTAAAAAGGATAATTTCAGTCTATAGGTCACGACCTGAAGTTAATGTCTGTGAATACAATGTGATCTGATATCCACTTAAACATATAAACATATTTGTACGCATATAGATTTTATGTCTATCTACATATATGTAAAAAATTCCTTACGTAAAACATGAAACAGTTAACTTACTACTTCTACAGAGTAGAAATATATAGCCACTTACCCTTTATATAAATTGTTTGCACATCTATTTGTTTTTAATAAGCTTTATGCATTATGGGATACAAAACTTGACGTTTCTTATCTGGAAAGCTGCACAATGTAATACAGAATTAAAGTTGCACATGATTCCTACTAATTTTCTCACCAAGGTTTCACAGGAATCACTGATTAAAGTAGTTTTCCTTAGAGCTTTAAGTGGGAGAAATCAGTCACTGAATTATGAAAAAAGAATTAACTCTTGACAAGAAAACAGAGATTGAAAATCTCAGAATCATTCCACTTTATAAACACACATTTTTCCCCCTGTGTTGTCTGATCGAAGAATGAGCAAGATCATTTAGTAAGTAAAAGTAGAAGTAGATCTTCATCAGGTTGATTATTGTGATGTCCACCAAATTGGGAAGGAGAGCACAGCGAATTTCTGAATCCACATAGATCACAGAAAGTGTCCTTTGTCGTGCAGAGAAGTACATTTCAGTGCCTTTTAATTCTCTTATTTCTAAAAAGCTTCTGTATAAGTTAAAAATTAAAAGAAAGGGCCCGTAGCACAGTGGTTACGGCACCAGCCACATAAACCGAGGGTGGCGGGTTCGAACCCAGCTGGGGCCAAGTAAACAATTGCAACAGAAAAATAGCTGAGCGTTGTGGTGGGCGCCTGTAGTCCCAGCTACTTGGGAGGCGGAGGCAAGAGAATAGCTTGAACCCAGGAGTTGGAGGCTACTGTGAGTTCTGATGCCATGGCATTCTACTGAGGGGGGGGTGGGGAAAAGAAAAAAATTTAAAAGAAAGGCATAAGAAGATGGAAAGACTCAATTTCTTCCCAATGATAGTTTTTAGATGAAACATGGGAACCAGTGCTCCAAGATGAAGGGCAGTGACTCAGGGCCAGGGCACAGCCAGCAAAGCAGCTCTGTATCTGTGACACTGGCCCTGCCCCGGGGCCTCCCCTCCGTGGTGTGAGCATCCCTGTGCTCTCCTGCACCCTGGCCCTGGACTGAGGCAGCAGCACATGATGCTTCAGAAACTGTAAAGCCAAGTCTTCAGCCTCCTTTTACCAAATACTTAGAAGTGTTTGACTAATCAAAGTCCATAATGTTCCAATCTAGAATTATAGAGTTTTCCATGTGATTTTTAAAAAGAACTTCCTGAAAGAAAGCAGAATCTTAGTAAAAATTATTTCAAGGGGCAGGAATAAAAACAGGGGTAAATAGAATTGTCAGTGAAATTCCTAATTCTTTTCATTCGGTGTGCACCACATCCACACCGTATGTCACACCTTAACGTCTATTGTATTTTTTAACAGCTTCCTAGACAAGATCATGAAGAAACAACTCTAATGGTCGGTATTTACACATGCAAATCGTTCATCAGCTCGTGTGTGAAGCCGAGGGAGGTAGAAAAGTATGGCATAAGGTGAAAAGAATTTTTTATTTTAATTATTAGCAAAATTTTGAATTTTGGAGTTTACTGTGGAAGAAGTCAGATTTTTATTTCTTAGAGAAAAATCCTAGGCAGATAAGATACAGACATGGATACTTGAAATGTGGATGTCTGTAAGTGTCCAGTCCAGCTCAATGTTCAGGAATGATCTTCAGTGGGCAGAATGAAGGAACAACCTTCCTGGATACCTTTCTCTGTGCTTCTAAAGCATGATATAATTAGCAGTAACTTAAAAAAAAATATGATTCCAGAAGAATGAAATGAATGGGGTTAGCAATGTTCCTCAGACCCTTTCCTGACCTTGCTTTTGAATGGTGAGCATTAAGGGGAGTCATTTATCCTGAGTGTTGTTATTTTCTTCTTTAAAATGGTGACAACAGATATCTGAGTGGGTGATGTGAAGAATAAATCCAATGAAGGTCTCCGTTAATAGTTTAGTAAATGCTAACCGTTATAAACAATATTATGGAGACCACAATGTTGAGAGAAGCATGTAAATTATAAATACAACACAGTCATATTTTGCACCTCTTTTAGGCTATTTTTGAATTTAAATAAAAAAACAGATTTTGCTTTCAGTTCTATTGTTTTTGTATTTTGAATGTTTTTTATTAATTTAAAATAGAACTCAAAGAGATAGAGGAGGCAGTTAAAGTAACCTCTATCCTACGCTGAAGAATAAAACACAGTTTTTAAAACAAAAAGCTGTTCCTTCATGGCTAACATGGCAAAGACAGAGAGAGAGAGAGAGAGAGAGAGAATGAGAATGAGAGCGACTCTATGGAAGGAAAAGTGGGACATATTTAGTATATTTAACATTGACCCTAAGCAAATATTTCAAATAGGAGCTATGGGGCCATCACAGAAAGGATTCTGGGACACAACAGCTATGATGAATCTTTGCACTTATTCAGAAATTACTCAGCATCTCAGTGATTACTTTGGCACTCACCTTGTCCCTAAAAAATAGCAGCATTAAAAAAAAAAAAAATCAGGCAAAGATTTTAGAGTTTTACTCTCTGGGTTTAAAACTTGGCTTTGCTTTATCTTAAATTTGTGACCTCTTTGTGCCTCAGTTCTCCCATCTGCAAAATGGGACAGGTAATAAGCTGTGCCTTATAGGATAGTTGTGAGTATTAAATGAGTTCACTCTCACAAAGCTCTTAAGAAGTGCTTAAAGATTATTATTGAGGATCTGAGGCTTATCACTGGAGAGTAACCTCTGGGTCCCACAATCACAGGAATTATGTTGGATGTCTAACAGTGCCTGTGCCAAAAAAAGAAATAGAAAGAGAATCTTTTCCCCACCAGCACTGGGCTTCTGCAGGAGGGATGGGCATCTTTCTCCTGAGTTAAGGAGAAGTGGGTCCCACTTGGCCGGACAACGCCTCGAGGATCCGACAAGCTGGTAGCAGCACAAAAGGAGGATCAGTATCGGGGCAACTACTTAATACCTTAGTGTTCATTGTTTTTTATTTGTAAGAAGAGGCACCTGGGCCGCATCATCCCTAACGTTCTCTGCAGCAGTTTTGTAGGTCACAGCCTGCAGGGATAAGGACCTGATCCTTTTGTCTGGCAGAGTCATGACAAAGCCAAGACCTGGCACATGAGGGTGAGGAGGGTGAGTGGAGAGTCCAGGCAGGTCAGGGAAGCCAGGGTTACACTGTGAGACGGGCAGTGATCCCCAGAGCCCCCTCCACACAGAACCTGGCACATGAGGGTGAGGAGGGTGGGTGGAGGGTCCAGGCAGGTCAGGGCAGCCAGGGCTACGCTGTGGGACAGGTAGTGATCCCCAGAGCCCCCTCCTCTCAGAACCTTAGCTATGAGTACAGGCTTAGGGAAGGGAGGCTCTACCAGGGAGGGATTTAGTGCCAGATACCTAAGGCTAGTGACGTCTTTCACTTCTCACTCAATTTTCCTTCCTCCACATCCCTCTTAGGGCCTACAGTCCGCTCTTACTTACAGTGGTATAATCTGTGGTCATTTCTTTGCGCAAAACCTTGAGCTGAGAAGAACCTTCAATGAAGAGAAGAAAAAAACACATGGAGTGGGATTGAGTCTCCTCTCAAAAGACTCAAAAGAGGCTTAACTGGGAAGCAAAGCCCAGACCCAAAGCTCTCCCAGACTTGATGAATAAAACTGTGCATGAAATTTGGTGCTTTTTCTAGCTTCTTGTGATGCCAACTCACTCCCTACAAACAAAAATAATGATTCAGGGGACAACACCCTGTGGTAATGCGTCTAATCACTTTCTCCACTGAGAGAATTAAAGAATTTGCTACTTTCCTAGCAGCAGTTGAACCAGTGAATGCATTTCCCATGGGTTTCATGGTGTTCTCCTGGCATTCCCCTGGGAGGTGTTACGTGTGTTTTCTAGGGATTGGATGGGGACTTGATTTTTGAGAACAAGGCAAGATTTTGGCATAGAATATTAAAAAATTGAGATCAAGCCATAAAGTAGTTTCTCTCAGTACTAACATATTTTATAACCCCCCAAATTGTTGGGCTATCCAAGTCTTTCTGGTTCCCTGTAGAGGAGAGGGAGTGTTTCCTCGATCTCTCATAGTGAGAAGTTCCATGGACCATGTTAGGGCGTAATCTCAGGGATATATGTTTCTCCAGTGGAGAAAACACTATTACAACACACTGCAGATTTCCCCTTTACAAATACTTTAGACTTGGCAGTTCAGGTGTGCCTCGTCTTCTTCCTCACATTTCTTCAGCATGCTCTCTCTCTCAAATATCTCTAGATTTCTTCACCACAATTTATTTTGCCAATCTTGGTGAGGACCCACAGATGAAATAAGTATACTTCTCCCTTTCTTTCTAGCTATTTTTCACTAAGTGATAATGTTGGGTGATTGAAAAACCTTTCCTTTCTTTTACACTCCACATTTACTAAGTTTCACATATACCCTTGTTAGATGCCATGTCTTGGCACAGTAACTGGGAAAATGCCAGGAAGGCTATGTTAACTATTGTGATGAAAATGTGTCAGATGGTCTGTGAAGCTAGTGTATGATGCCCCATGATCATATCAATGTATGCAGCTATGATTTAATTAAAAAAAAATAAAGAAAGAAAGAACAGCTAATGGAGAGAATCAAAAAAAAGAAAAAGAAAAAGAAAAACTTTTCTTGTTCGTGGTCTCTCAGTGCTGGTTTTTTTTTTTTTTTTTTGAGACAGAGTCTCATTTTGTCACCCTCAGTAGAGTGCTATGACATCATAGCTCACAGCAATCTCTAATTCTTGTGCTCAAGCAATTTTCTTGCCTCAGCCTCCCAAGTTAGCTGGGACTACAGGTGAGCTCCACAACATCCGGTTATATATTTAGAAGCCGGGTCTCACTGTGGTTCAGGCTGGTCTCAGCCTATGAGCTCAGGCAATCCACCTGCCTCAGCCTCCCAAAGTGCTAGGATTACAGGTGTGAGTCACCATGCCTGACATCAGTGTCTGTGTTTAATCTGATTTTCCCCAGAGTCATAGTTATTACACTATGTTGGAAGGAACACTTCAAAATAATGGCAATATATTCAAAGTATTGTGGAGAATAGTAGAATAAACATTTATGAGGAGAGTAATTAAGGTTATTCTCTTTTCAAGTAATCTGTGTGGCCAGTAGAACCCCCCTCCTCTTTCCTCCTTATTCTTTAAAACACACCATCTACTTCAGTCAACTCCTCCTCCTCAGCTACGCTCTTAAAATTCTTATTCCTGTTTCAAGTCCACTTCATCCTTGTTTTACCCACTTGACTTCATCATATCTAGTACCAATCCTTCAAAGTACTCATGAGCCCTTTTCAACTCTCCCAACTTTAATTGGCCTCCTTTCTGTGAGACCAAAGCACTTATATTAGAATGCTTCAGGGCTTTGTTCAAATAACCTTTCACTTTTAGTATTTTTATTGTGAACTTTTTTTATTATTATTAAATCATAGCTGTGTACATTAATGCGATTATGGGGCACCATACACTGGTTTTATAGACTGTTTGACACATTTTCATCACACTGGTTAACAGCCTTCCTGGCATTTTCTTAGTTATTGTGTTAAGACCTTCACATTTTACATTTACTAAGTTTCACATGTACCCTTGTAAAATGCACGGCAGGTGTAATTCCATTTTGTCATCTCTGAGAGAGAAATACCTACTTCAAAGGGTTTGAGTCTTTTCTATTTTTTTCTCTCTCTTTTAAAAAATTTCAGAATACTAGGTGGTGTACATGTTTTCATTACATACTTTGTTTTTGTACAGATTGAGCCAAAGTTATACATGTTAAGTATGCCTTTCACCCAGATAGTGTGCACTGTACCTAATAGCTATGAATGTACCCATTCCCTCCTGCCTGTTCTCCCTCCCTCCAATTTGATTTTCATTGAAATTTACTTCCATTTGTGCACCTATGGAGTGATTGATTAGTTCCAATTTAGTGCAGGGAGAATGGGAACCGAAGATCCCATTCTGGGCAGGGGAAAACACCTCTAAAAAAAGAGAAAAACAAAGAAATAAGCTGAGCAAGGGGAAATAAAAGCAGGTTAGCTAAACCATCTGCAACATTTCTTTTTTTTTTTCCTTTTTTTTGTAGTTTTTGACCAGGGCCGGGTTTGAACCCACCACCTCTGTTATATGGGTATATGGGGCACAACCTGAGCACTTTCCTGCTTTTCCTAGCAGCCTGGCCTGTAGGGGATACAGCTTGTAAACACCCCTGCTTGGTCTGTGAACATTCTTGAAGAAACAATGGCCACAGAGGAAGCTGCATGGAAGGCTGAGTAGACAGATTAACCAGGCCATCGCCTGCCCTGTCCACAGCCAAAGCAAATACCCATTGTGGAGATTTGGATTTGGCCAGCGCAGAGATCAAGGGAACAGCTCAAACCCTGAAATATGGACGGGGGGCTTTTGTACTCCCTTATCACAAGGAAGATGCCTGTGGGTGGAGATCAGAAGAAAATTCTTCTGTCCCATGGATTCTTCCAAGTGTTTTACTCCACAGTGAACTAGCTGGAATTAATATTCCCCAGGAAATCTGTGTAAGTGACCACAGACAGGAGGCTGCCCCCACACAAGGCTCAGGTTTCAGGTTTTTCAAGGCTGCTCAAACTCTTATTAAAGTTAATGATTATAGAAACAACAGGGCCTGATATGCTTACCCAGAGAAACTGCTGACATTTTTATTCCCTTCCTCAGCTTACCCTTTGGGCTAAATGAGCAAATAATCTTCACTAGAAGCTGAGTGGAACAAACACTCAGGGCCATTTCACTGAACCCTACAAACTAGCAATGGCCCCCTGTGTTTCCCACCTTTGAAAACTCTATTCTGCTTGTCCTATCTCTTTATTTCTAGCCATGTCTAACTTTGCTTTTCTTCAGTCAATGGCCACCAGCTCCAAGGTCTGAAAGATATATCACATTTTATTAATCTATGTATGTACTGGTAGACACTTGGATTGTTTACACATCTTCACAATTGTGAATTGTGCTGCTATAACAGTTGAGTGTAGGTTTCTTTTTCATAAAAAGGTCTTTTTTCCTTTGTGTAAATAACCAGAAGTAGAATTACTCATCAAGTGGTAGATCTACTTTCAGTTCTTTGATGTCTCTCCATATGATTTTCCACAGAGGTTGCACTACTTTGCAATCTTACCAACAGGGTATAAGAGTTCCTTTCTCCTGGCACCCACACCAGTACCTGTTGTTTTGGGATTTTTAATACAAGCCATTCTCATTGGCACAAAAATGGAGACATAGATTTATGGATCAGAAAGGAGAATGCAGAGAAGAAATCCTCTTCATATTCCCATCTGATTTTTGAAAAAACAGATAAAAAAATACACTGAGGAAAAGAATCCCTGTTCAATAAATAAAAATAAGGAGCCACATGTAAAAGACTGAAACAGGATCTGCACCTCTTACCACTCAAAAAAATTAACTCACAATGGATAAAAGACCTAAACCTAAGGTAGGAAATTACAAGAACTCTAGAAAAAATGTTTGAAAAACTCATATAGATACTGGCCTAGGCAAAGAATTCATAAGGAAGACCCCAAATGCAATCACAGAAATAGAAAAAATAAATAGGACCTGATCAAATTAAAAAGCTTCTGCACAGCCAAGGGCACAATCAAAAGAGCAAATAGCTCACAGAATAGGAGAAAATATTTCGATGGAATACATCTGGTAATAGGCTGATAACCAGAATTCACAAAAACTCAAGCAAATCAGCAAGAAATAGCCAAATAACTTTATTAAAATAGGAGAAAATATTTCGATGGAATACATCTGGTAATAGGCTGATAACTAGAATTCACAAAAAACTCAAGCAAATCAGCAAGAAATAGCCAAATAACTTCATTAAAAAGTGGGTAAAAGACATGAACAGAAACTTTCCCAGTGAAGGTATTCTAACAGCCAAAAAACTTTTGAAAAAATGCCTGACATCTCTAATAATTAGAGAAATGCAATTTTTTTTTTGTGAAGTCCATTTCCTACACAGAATTTCACTCCTTTATTGAAGAAGATAGAAGAAAATAAGTAATACTAAGAAATTTCAAATTTTAAGAGCTGTTTACTTCATCTCTTCTGTTACTGGACATCTTATTAGCCTCACAAAACTAATGTAGATGTGCTCCATCCTACGAGGAAGTAAATCAAGAGAGGTGGTATCTGTATCAATCAACTAGGGAGTCCAAATGGAGATAAGGGTAGATGGAGCAGCTAAGATGCAACCAGTTCAGATAGAAGGAGAATGGAAGATTCTTGAGGGACATCTGCAAGAAAAACTTGATATGAATATATTATCTGAGGGGATGGATGGAGGTGGTGGAAAGACTAAGCAATTGGCACAAAGAATCCAAACAGAAGAGAAGGAGGAGGATTGATACACACTTTATGTCTAGAGAGTCAGGTAAGAGAAAAGCTTGGTTTAATAAAGAATTTTCTAATTCATTGCCACTGCTAATGTGCTGTGGATGAATGGGCTTTAAGAAAGTATTTCCTTTCTTTCTTATAGCTGCAGTAATTTTCTCTCCATGATTGGAGAGTACAACATTGCATTGTACTTGTCTCAGGAGTTAAAGAGTTGGTGCAGGCTTTCGGTATCTTCCTTAATCAAAAGTTCGTTATACACCAGTAATAGGTCAGGCACAGTTTAGGTTGTAGACTCAAGGAATACAACTGAGCAAGACAGGTCTGAACAACTTTTTATGTGTTTCTGGTAATTAGTTATCTTCCTTTGAAAAGTTTCTGTTCATCTCTTTTGCCCACTTTTTAATGGTATTATTTGATCTTTTCTTTCTCATTTGCTTGAGTTTTGTGTAGATGATGATTATCAGCCTTTTATTGGATATACAGCATGCAAATATTTTCTCCTGTTCTGTAGGTTGTCTATGTGCTGTACTGATTGTGTCCTTGACTGTACAGAATTTTTTAAATTTGATCAGGTCCCATTTATTTATTGTTGCTGTGATTGCCCTAAGGTCTTCTTCCTAAATTCTTTGCCTAGGCCAATATTTACAAGAGATTTCCAGCATTTTCTTTTACCTTTTTTTATAGTTTTACGTGTCAGGTGTAAGTCTAAAGGGTACACTTATAACTTTGATTTAAAAATACACAAATAAATTCATACTATGGAACCAAAATGTAAATACCCCTGTAATACTTTGAAATAAAAAAAGAAAAAGAAAGAGACAAGGTCCCCATCCCCCTTGTTTATAGTCTAGTAGTAAACAGAATAGCTACACTCACATCACCTTCTTTTTTAAAAGTCTGGACACCTCTATACCATCCTGTTTCTTCACCTTTGTTTTTTGTAAGAATAACAAAAGTTCAATGTATTCAAAGGTATTTTTGAAAATTACAATGCAGAAATACAAAGTTCTTTCAAGTCACAGCACCCAGAAATAATTATTATGATTGATAGCTCAACATTCCAGACATCTCTTCATTAAAATAAATACAAGGCTTATAGGAAAGACAGATATATAATGTAACATAAATGAGATTCCATAGTATTTTAGTAAAGTATTTTGACTTTTTTTTGTATAGAAAGAACATTTTCCAAATGTGAAAATAAGTTAGGCAATATAATAAAAATACAACCATAACCCTTAGACATTTCATTACTTGAATTCCACATATTTCTGTCAGCTTAGATAAATATAATGCTGGATAATTATAGATATTTTTTATAAAAGCAGTTTCATACCCCTCATGTTATTTTGAGTATGTATATTTTTAAAGTTTCAAAAGGAAGAGTATCTACTATGAAGCTAAAATAAGTATTCAAATTGAAAATCCTTTAAAAAAAACTGTATGAGAGTAGGTTCTTAAAGGAATATCCTTAAATTTAAAAATAATTTCTTTTTATATTTAAAGACTGTAGCCATGATGTTTTAAATATCATGTCTTATCTTGGAAAATTGTCAGGTCTCTAAAGTTGAAGTAACAGTATTAGTCACATTAATGTCCTTCTTTTTTCAAGACTCGAGAAGGCTTGCTTCAGAACTGAAAACAACTGGCAGATCAGCCAGTTGTCTGCCATATGGACACTGCCCACTTCTATGCTGATACTGGGCTGATTGTCCAAAGGCTCTAGGGCAGCAGTTCTCAACCTTTGGGTTGAGACCCACAGAAGCTGTATTAAGGGCTGTGGTATTAGGAAGGTGGAGAACCACTGACCTAGGGAATAAAGAGAAAGTGGTCCTCACTCTGAGCCACAGGGGATTAAACCGTGGTTGACCTAAAGCAAGCACTCAATTTCATCTTCTTGTCACTAAGTGCGTTTAGGGATGTCCATTTGACTCAAGCTAGGCCAGTGGAATACAAGGAAAAACTTGCTGAGAGAGAGAAAGTTGTTCTGGAAAGGAATTTCTTCTTGATAAAAGGAAGAAAGAAAAAAAAAAAAGAATATCCGTTTGCTTCTTTCTTTATCAATTTTAGACGTCATTACGTCAGAAAATTCCCCCACTACAAAAGAAATCTAAAAATGGTTCATACTACCATATTGCCAAAAAAAAAAAAAGGAATCTTTCCTGCTTTAATCTTTAAATTTATTTTAAAGTGATTTTGAAATTAAAAATGCTATTTTTATGTTATTCTTGCCTTATATGAATTTTTGTAAGATGCCATTTGGCATGATGGCTCCTGCTAGTCTTTCTACCTAAACAATTTAACCTTTCTCACTCCCTGCTATTCTCAGTTTTTCAAGCCCAATGTCTGTATCACCTTTATTACACATTTAATGTGTCTTTTACTAACATTTTGACAAATAATTTTTTTTTTTTTTTTTTTGCAGTTTTTGGCCGGGGCTGGGTTTGAACCCACCACCTCTGGCATATGGGGCCGGTGCCCTACTCCTTTGAGCCACAGGCACTGCCCGACAAATAATTTCTTTATGGTTTATTTACCTAAAGAGTTAAATTTGTAAAACTTCCCCCCTCCCCATTTCTCACAGGGTAATGGATGATCACTGGCTCTCATGTTGGAATGGAATATTAATTCTCTTCAATAACAGTGGTTCAATATCATAGTTATTCCTAAGAGAGTGTTCACAGCTGGGAACTCTATGGAGAATGATGTCTACTTCACGAAAAAGAAAGACGGAAGGGCAAGGAAAGGAAGGGAAGAGAAAAGATGAAATCATCCTTTGATGATCCTGATAACTTTTCCTCCTGGCAGTATAAGGGAGACACACATGTGTTTTCTCTAGAATTGGTATAAACTACACTTGTATATGGAGTTCGTATGATATTAAGGAGGCTCTTTCTCATTTTTCATCATGTGAGGACACAGTAGGAAGACATCTTCTGCAATCCAGTAGAGAAGCCTCACTCAAATTCAACAGTGCTGATGTTCCAAAACTGCGAGAAAATACATTTCTATTGTTCAGCAATAACAACAAAGAAGGAATATAGGCTCTGGTGGGAAATAAACTGTGTTTTATCTCTTGATTTCCCACTAATTATACTAACTCAATCACCCAGGGTAAGTTATGTAACTTCTGTGTTCTGTAATCTCTTCATGTGCAAAATGGGAATTAAAATAGAACATAAAAATGCATCTCTCCCTCCTGACTTCTGTGCTCCTTAGTTTCAAGAAGCATGTGGGTGGGGCTTCCACTTTCCCAGGAGTTCTACTAGAGAGCTGGTGATAGGCAATTAGTGAGAGTCTTCTCTGGGTCTGGCTCTGCTCTACACGTTGGAGGCACAGCTAATAAACAAGACAATACTGCATCATAGGACGATCTTACATATTAGAATAGTGAACTGACAATAAATGTGAATAAATAAATAAGGAGAAGAACTTCAAGTACTAAATAATGGCATGAAAAAGATAAATGGAAGAGATATGATAGACGGTCACCTAGTCAAGACAATGAGTGGAACTCTGAAATTTGCTGGGGTTCAGGAAGATGCTATTTCAAAGCTGATAAACTAGGTCTAGAAGAGGATGTTGTGGGTTGTCTTTTCACTGTCTTGATGTACTATTTTGATATATATATAAGTTCTTACTTTCAACCTGGGAAAATTTTATATCAATATTTTCTTTTAATGCAATTTAAAGATTTGGCAAATTTGTGTTGTTATTTTAAAAATGCTTCCCTTATGTGTATATATTTCTAAAAGCTTTGTAGTTTTGTCTTTGGCATTTAAGTCTTCAGTACACTGGAATGGACTCAAGTATCATGTGGTTTCAATGTCTTCATGGAGACTCACTTGTCCTGGCACCACAAACTGCAAATCCTATCCTTACTCAGTGATCTGCAAGGCCACGCCTTTTCTAGAGCAAGTGTTAGTAAAGGTGTCAATGATTTCTCTGCTTTTAATTCTATATGTTCTGTTTAGTGGTTCATCCCTGTGCGAATACCACACTGCTCTATCTATTAGCACTGCATAGTGTGTTTTGATTTGTTGCATGAAATTCTCCTATTTGTACTTTTTCTCTTAATAGTATTTGGGCTAGCTTTGGCCCTCTGCATTTTAGAATTAGCTTATTAACTTCTGCATATACTCTGCTGGAATATTGTAGGATATTGACTTGGATTGTGTTATACTCGTTAATCAGTTTAAGGAGAGTGAATTTTTTGTAATGTTTTTCATTCAAAAATCTGGGATATCTCACATTGTCTATCTGTCTATTTACCACAGTCTCTCAATAAATATTTCTAATTGTCCCTTTAGATTTTTTGACCAGCCTATGTCAGAATTATTTGCAAGCAATCCAAAATTAATTCCTTTTGTGGATGATAGCATTTTATAAAATGTCATTTTAATTGTTTGCTATTGCTTTTAAAAATGGAATGTATCTTCTGGCTGGGTATGTGGTTCATGCCTGGAATCCAAGCACAATGGGAGGCTGAGGTGGGTGTATTGCTTGATTTCAGGTGTTCCAGACCAGCTTGAGCAAGAACGAGACCCTGTCTCTGGTAAAATAGAAAAACAAGCTGGGCGTTGTGGCGGGCACCTAAAATCCCAGCTATAGGGAGGATGAGGCAAGAGGATTGCTTGAGCCCAAGAGTTTAAGGTTGCTGTGAGCTGTGCCACCATGGCACTATAGCCTGGGGCAACATAGTGAGACTGTCTCCAAAAAAAACAAACAAAACAAAACAGTAATATATTTTCATATTGATTCTTCGTTAAAATTTCTTATAACTTTAATAATATATCAGAAACTTCTTTTGGATTTCCTACAGCCAATCATGTCTTCTTTTGGATTTCCTACAGCCAATCATGTCATATGCATTTAATTACAACCTGCTTCTTCCTCATCAAATGTGTGTGTGTATGCACATAGATGTGTATTTGTTCTTTTTGTATAAGCATACCAATTATAGTCTCTAGCAAAAAGTGAAATCGAGGAAAATAAGTGATTTTTTATACATTATTGTTCTTTTTTTATCTTAAAGGGAAAAATCCTAACATTTTACCACTATGTTATCTTTCCTTTTTTTTTTTTTTTTTTTTTGTTGTTGTTGATAAAGTCTCCCTAAAAAGATTTCTGTTATATTAGGTTGTAAAGTATGTTATCCTGAGTCAATGTTTAACTTTATCAAACACTTTTTAATATCTACTGAGATGGTCCTATGATGTGTATCATTTAATTTGTTAATGTTGCAAATTATTTTCATTGCTTGTTTTAATGTTAAAGAACTCTTGAATATTGGGGATATAAATAATCCTATCATAATACATTCTTATTTCATTTTGCTATGCTCCTTTTAATAATATTTTCTCTAAGATGTCTGTGTTTATATTCAGGAATTGGGTTAGACTGTGATTTTCTATTTTGTGTGTTTATCTTAGGTTTAGTATCTATGACTTAAACTGAAAAAGGAATTATTTTCTTATTTTATAAGAAGTCCAAAGATAAAGAACATTGGGTTTGGTAAATTAAAGAATTCAAAAGGACCCAGGATCATGAGACAAACCATCCTTCACATTGGTCTCTGTTTCCAGAGAATTCTTCTAAAGGCCCCTTTCACCTCTGTGTTCCTCAGGCTGTAGATCAGAGGGTTCAGCATAGGGTTGAAAAGGCTGTAAAACAATGATAGAATCTTCCTCTGTTCTTGAGAATGGCTGGATTTGGGGGCCATGTACATGACGATGGCGCTGCCAAAGAAGAGCCCCACCACACAGAGGTGGGAGGAGCAGGTGGAGAAGGCCTTTCTGCGGCCCTCCCCTGACCGGATGCTCAGGATGGCCAGCAGGATGCGTGAGTAGGAGCCCAGCACCAGGCAGAGGGGCCCGACTAAAACAAACACAGAGCCTGCGAAGAGGACCACTTGGTTGAGCCTGGTGTCCGCACAGGCCAATTTGAACACTGACATGATTTGACAGAAAAAGTGGTTGATTTTTTGTGGCCCACAAAAGGGCAGCCTCAGAATGAGAGTAACATGCACCAGAGCCAAGAGGAAGCTGAACCCCCAGCAAGCTGAGGCCAGGACCGTGCACACTCTCCAGCTCATGATGAGGCTGTATTGCAAGGGGTAACAGATGGCCACATACCGATCGTAAGACATCACCACCAAAATCATACACTCTGTGACAGCAAAAGCCAAGTACAAAAAGGTCTGGAGTATGCATGGAGCAAAGGAGATGATTTTTTTATGCATCACAAGATTTCCTAACATCTTAGGGACTGTGCTTGAGGCATAGGACATGTCAACAATGGCCAGCTGTGACAGGAAGAAGTACATGGGAGTGTGAAGTCTGGAGTCTAGGCAGATAAGCCCCAAGATAATCCCATTTCCCATCAGGGTGAAGCTGTAGAACAGCAAGAAAAATCCAAAGAGGAACAACTCCAGGGCTGGATCAACCTGGAATCCCAGTAGAATGACTTCTGTGATCCGGGTCTGGTTGCTCTCCATGTTACCGTGACAGGTAAATATTTGATGCACTCAAGACAGAAATTTCACAGCTGAAAGGTAGAGAAGGGGGTTAAAAGATATTTCATTAAAGAGTGTGAATTTATGCCAGAATCTGTAAGTCAGTATTTGGAGGTCCATCTACCCTAAAGTCCTTGGAGGTTGACTAGCAAATTTGGCTTTTAGAGATTTGAAAAACTGTAATTATTGACTAATATTAACAATTAGGAGATTTCATATAAAAATTGGAGTCTCTGGCTTCTTTTGGAAATAAATAGAAGATTTTTCACTTTATGATATTCATTCTGAGCAATAAACAACAGAAGCTGTTTCCACTAATCTTATTTTCTTTAAGAAATTGAGCTTAGTGGTAATGAAAAAGTTTACTATTGCACCTATACTAATGATTATGTATTTAGTCAAGAATAAAGTGAATATTTATGTTCAAGATGGGTTCCTAATTTCTCCACTACTTTAAGCCCATAGATATGATAAAATATAAAACCCTAACAAGTTAAAATGAGACAACTTCACATAGCAGAAACTAATCAAAAATGTAACATGCTCCAAATCTAAAGGAATAAAGCTCTGGAACATAGAGTTTATGGGGTCAAAGCAAGTTATTGAGAGAGGGGATATTGATGTAATTGTGTGACGCTAAGGCTTAGGTTGGACCCATGAAAGAAGGTTTAAAACAACATTTGGATTCCTGGATAAGGTGACTTTTAAGAAGTCAATATGCTTGCTGGCTCTATAATTTGCTCAACGGAGTCTGAGAATTGCTAAAAAAAAAAAAAAAAAAAAAAAAAAGCTTGAGTATAATAAATAAAGGTGAAGGTACACCCAAAGTGAATTGAAAAATTTGTTATAATTGAAGATGATGTGAATCCTTTTTTTTTTTTTTTTGGCCGGAGCCGGGTTTGAACCTGCCACCTCTGGTATATGCGGTTGGTGCCCTACTCCTTTGAGTCACAGGTGCCGCCTGAAGAGGATGTGAATCTTTATATAAAAAATGTATTCTAAGAACAGGATAGGAAAAATAAAAAATAAATTCCCAATAAATGTAAATTACCAACAATTGTTCCTTGGACAATATTTTTCCCCATGCTCTAGATGGGGGAAAGACATAGACATAATCTATGTTCAGAACTGCTGGGGCCCCTTGTAGGTCAACAGTGTGGTCAGTCATAGGTCAACAGTGTGGTGAATCAACTTGTCTTCTTGTGCCTGCTCTTGGCATATATATTTTCTCTTTTTCTCCTCTTACCATGTTCTTGATATTTTTTGTAACAATATTGTAATTATACCTTATTTTATGAGGGCATCACTTTAAAATTTATCTTGGCTGTTCAATTTTTTAAAAGATTTAGTAATTTTATTTTTCTTTTCTTAGATTTTTAAGTTGATTCATATATATATATATATGTATATATATAAATATTTCTTGATTCCTTTTAGTGACTTTTTGTTTCAGAAGCTTTTGGATTTTTGATAGAAACCATAATTTCATTTATCTCTTAAGTAGTCTTCATTAAGACTCTTTAAAAATTTAATTTTTTCAGTATCATGAGGAAATATTTAAAGTTACCAAAATAAAAAAAAATTAAGTAATAAAAACAACAATTCAACTGACAGAGAATTCTCTTCAAGAAGAGGTCAGAAGATAACAAACTGCTATTTTTAAGGTTCCAAGAAGGGGAGAAGCTGTCAATCTAAAATTTTATACCTGCAAGAACTCGCTTGAATGAATGGGAACAAAGTAAGGCTTTGTTGCATGTACACTTAAGAAGAGCACTGGACACCTACAGATCCCAAGGTGCTATTGAAGTGTATTCCTCAATAAGAATAAAAGTGACCCCAGAGGTAAATCAAATAGATAAAAACAATATCAACACAAATTTGAAAAAAAAGTCTTGATAAATTATGTAAATAATGGACTGCAATATAAGTGTTTGGTGTTTTGCAAAGTTGCCATTAAATCTTTTAAAAATAATAAACAGAGGAATGGAAATGTTTGATAGTAAAAATGCTAAGATTCTTGATGAGAACCGAAACCCTGAATGACTGTAAAGTTGTGTAAAACAATTTATTAAGCATGGATATTAGCAATTAATGGGAACCACAAAAATAAATAGAATCTTAGGTTTCCAAAGTTGTGCGGTAAATAAAAGAAAGTTAAAAGCAGTTATCAATCCAACAGTAGGCAGTGGCATAAAGGAAGGAAAACAGAAGCATAATTGTTTTATAAACAGAAAAGACAAAGTAAGCTAGTAAAAATAAGTCTATGTATATTGATTATCGAATTACAGGTATTAATAAGTATGAGACATTAAAAGAGTAAATCATATTAGATAGAAACCAGAAAATCAAGTTACAAAATCCTTACAAGAGCCACACACCTAAACTGCTTGAACTTACAAATTCTCTCTTATTCTCCCCCTTTCTGTCTCTCTTTCTCTCTCTCTCTGACTTTAAAAACGAAATAATAGAAAACATGTTCCAGAAAATAGGAACGGGTAGTAGCAATCTTGGTATCATACCATAGCATGTATTATATTCAGTATTTTTTTTTTTTTTTTTTACCCACAAAAGACTTGCAAACTTCCTTAATTTTCTTAATCTGAAAAAAGTGTCCATGAAACCCATAGGAACATTATAATTTATGGTGAAATGTTTAAAGCTTTCCTACTGAGTTAGAAAATAAGCCTGTAGCATTCCACTAACACCACTTGTATTTAATGTTGATTTAAGAACTAGACAGTAATAAGTCAAACAGAAGAAGTAAAGGGCACAAGAATTATACAGGTGAATAGCAAAGGTCATTTATTCACAACACCGCAATTTTATATGCAGAAAAATATTAAAACGGGGAATAGATAAACTATGAAAATTTAACAAGTGAATTTACAAAATTCCTATGCTCGAGGTCAATATATAAATATAAATATATATGTACATATATACACACTTATATAATTGTGTTTATAGATTGGAAATCTTGTAAAGATTCTAAATCTTCAAATTGATCTATGCTTTGAATAAAATTCAAATCAGAATACCATCAGGCTTTTCACCGGTGGAATTTAATAATTTTATTCTTAATGTCATATGAAAAGGCAAAAGGTCCAGAATAACCAAGGAAATCTTGATAAAGAAAAATGAGTAGAAGGATTTGTTTTGTTGATTATCAAGACTTATTATAAAGCCACAGTAATTAAGTCAATGTAATGATGGAACTAGGATAAATAAATATACCACTGATACACTGTGATTAACTCAAAAATCCAGAGACACCTCACACACTTTGTCTAAAACAAAGGGGGCACTGGTGTTTTCAATAAATAAAGTAATTGTGGGCCAGCTAGCTGTCCACTTGGATAAACACTAAAATATGGCCCTGACACACCACACACAAAAATAAAATTCAGATTGGTTTAGATCTAAATATCGAAGATAAGAACAAACTTTCCAGAACAAAAAGTAGTGGCATGTTTTTGAGATGTGAAACCAGCAAAAATTTCTTTAAAAAATCCAAACCAAGTAGATTGTTTCATTTTAATGTTTCAGATACTGACAGGTCTCTGTTTTCTTTTTGTTTTTTTAAAATGTAAGAACAAAGCATTATTCTTTTAAATTGCTTCTCAAAAGTGACCTTAAATAAATGTAAAGATAGTAAGAATGCATTCAACTTCGTTTATTTTTTAAAAGAGAATGCTTTCACTAAATATGTTGCTAGGTACATTAGAATCAGAGAAATTGCTTTTATGGCAGGGAGGTTATACAATATTTCCACCAGTCAGAATATTTCTCTCAAATTTGTTAGGTAACAATATAGTGAAGTTATCACACTCTAGGATCTGATAAAAGGTTTCCTTAAGATGGGGACAGCCATCTGGAGATTAAGTTTGGAGCATCACATATTAGTAAAAGCTTATTTTCCACCTGTATTTCTATTATATTTCTTCTACCTGCTGCATCTGGGATGTAGATGATTCTCAGTAGAAGAAATGAAAGATAGTTCATGGGAAAAATAGCATAACACCTTGAGCTTCACCTTCTTCATTTGCACAAAGCAGCAGCAGACATGTATCCACAGCTTTTATAATCCTAGGGTTATAAAAGGCAGCTAGGGATAGCTACCACCATGAGCCACTTCCCATACGTGGGACTGGACTGGGGTGGGGAGCAGGATGGGAAGGAGTCTGAAATAGTTATGTTTTGACACCACAGGTATCAGACGTCACTCAGAGACCCTGCACAGTCCCAGGAAGGGGTCTTTATGAAGTTGTTTTTTCCTTTTCCTTCCTAAACCTGACTTTCTGCCATAAGCCACCAATCAGTGTATGAATCAATTCATACAAAGAAAAATATTTCTCATATTTTCATCAAATTGCCCTTAAAGATGAAGGAAAACTCACAGAGACAGGGCCAGGTTAGAGCTGAACCAACTGCTCCTAGGGCAGGTTTGGTAGACAAGGAATTTCAGGTACTCTTTGTGCCCTGAGCACCCTGACTGGACACAGGGTGCTCGGGAGGCTTCTCCATGTGACAGCTTTATACTGTGATCACTTAAAACCAGCTCACTCCCAGGAGACCTACCTGTGGAGTCCAGGGAGCGAAATACAAAGCGTCTTTTCACCATCGTATATCTTCCCTACAGAGCCGCAGAATACTTCCCCATCTCCTTCCTGCTCTCCAGTTTTGTCATCTGTGTGCCTGTGTGTGTGCATGCATGCTCCTGTGTGTATGCATAGAATTGTGTGTATACATGGTGTATGATCCTGGTCATGCAGAGAAGGAAGAATGGCAGGGCTGTTCCTGCTCACCAGGATGTCAGCATGAAAATTTCACAGATATAAATCATACTATGTGAATTATGTCTCACAGCAAGTCTCCAAGGATCTGGATGCCCTGTGTATGTGATCTTGAAATTGTGCCAGTCTCCAGCTCCCTCCCCCCAAGGTTGAAATTTCCTGGCATGGTAAATATGAACCCCATGGAGCTTGTTAGGAACATCTCAAAGGACTATGTCTTCTTCTCTTGGGAGAGAACAATCTTGGGCTGCTGAAAAGTGTTACTATGAAATGATTCATCAAGAACTTCCATTGCAAATATAATTTGGGAAGCCCATAGAGATCGAACCTTATTTCCTCAGTACTTTGCCAGCTTCCTATAATCTCAAGCCATTCATTATTTGTCTTGTTTTTAAAACATTTATTTTCCACATCCTTCTCTACATACATATCCTACCTTCATAGCAAATTCATTTTTTACCTCCTTATTCTAAGCATTTTGACATTTGATTAAAACGACACTGCAAAGGTAGTCAATAGACTTGCAGAAAAATACACAGCCATAATGACTGAGATTATTTTAAATTCATGATGATTCATCTCAACCAGACCTTTATTTTTAAAGAGAATGATGCTAGGACAATCCCTCTGAAAAGCATATTTGTGCTACAATGTGATGTCCTTCCCGTCAGTCCCTACCTGTCATTTGTAAATGTTTCTTTCTGCCATTTCTGATTTTAAAGAGTGAAATAATAAGGAATTTATTTCTCTCCCGTATTTTATTATTGAACCTCTTATGTCTACTGTATCTCTCTAAGCTCACAAGCACTGTTGGAGGCTAAGTGGAGTGGTCCTGGTTGCCCCTACTCAGGTTACCTGGTTGGATTATTCAGCTGAGCTAGAAAGATCAAAACCGAGACACAAGGTGGGAATTGAAAGCAAAAGTGAGTGAAAAGTGAAAATAAAACTGGAAGGCCACAGGCAGAGCTAATAGAAAACCAAAATAACCCACACAGATTTCTGTGTAACAAAGAGAAGTTTTATTTAAGGAGAACAAAGAGAAAGTTTAGAGAACTGAGTTCCTTTGCAGAAATAAGAAAGTTTAGAGAACTGAAAGGTGGGTCCCTCTCGCGAAGGAGAAACGATGAGAGACCGGTGCAAAGGCTGCACAAAGGTGCAAACACCCTTTCTCTCCGTTTGAAATTGATTGCACCTTTCATTGGTCTTTCTGCGCCCCCAGGCATTATTGCCCTTTCTTATTGGTCATTGATTATTGTCGCTTTCTATTGGTCATTGTTTACTTAGATTATATCATATCCACATTCTTTCCTTTTTTTTTTTTTTTTTTTTTGCGAGAGTTGCTGAGCGGTGAAATGTTCCCGTGGGCTCTGCAGACTTCCTTGTTCAGGCGCGGCTTTCCTGTCATCTCCCTTGTAGCCCCTTTCTTTGTGTCCCTTCTCCAGTACTAAGCACCCTCAACGTCTTCTCTAGCATACCAGTGGCCCCGTGACAGACTTCAGTAGAATGGCAGCTTTTAGAGCTATCAGGGCGAAGCCGTCTCGCTTTCTTACGGTGTGGCCGCTCAGCGCTCTGCCCCTGCTGGAGACAAGAGCAGTCATGCCACGGCTTCCCGGGACATCCACGCGGAAAACCTGCCAAGGACGTTCATCGTCTTACTTCCTGGAAAAGGTGGGAGTTTCTTTTACCTGTCTCCAGATTCAAGTCCAAAGGAACTCAGGTTTAATAAGTTATTTGTTTATGTTGTTCACATAAACTGAAAAATGTGTATTGGAGAAAATTAAAAATAAGGACAAAGAGCGCCTGTTACCCATGAACATAGTCTATTGCCTTTTTTCTGTATATCATTTAAATTTACTTTACATATATACATCTCTTTTTTTATTCACATTTTAGGATGCTGTAGTTTCCTTAACATATATACAAGATTTATTAATCAAAAAACATTCACATTGTTAAGGAGCACATCGTGTACTGCAGAATACCTCGATAGTGGTTAAATAAGTTTAAAGTAAGATTTTCCATAGACTAATTCCCCGATAATATGATAGTGATCATTAAAGAACAAAATAAAGAAGAAAGCACCACTTGGCTTTTATGGGTACAAATAATATCTCATTTTAAGTAATAAATTTTTAGTAATAAACAATTTTCATGTATATTGCCTGTTTGTATGTACCTTTTTATTTGAATTTCCTTTGGAATATAATTCTTAACAAGAAAAATTAACATTAACTGTTGAATGTTTTTCTCAGAATCTTTCAAAATTTCATGTTCTTTTTTTTTTTCTTTTTAGATATTTTGGGATGTAATCTACTTATTACAATGCTTCTGACATTGAAACCTTGGCACACTTAAAAATAATAAGTAAAGAAAACAAGGATGATGGAAAGATGGAAGTAAATTAGGAGGGAGAGAGGAAGGAAGGAAAAAAGAAAGTTCTGTTAGCTTATTTACATAACTGAGAGAAAATTTAAAACTGAGAACTTGACATAAAGGGGAAAGTAGTGATTTGTAAAGATGACGGTTACTGAGATAGCTTTGATTGTGAAATTGAAAGAAAAGAATGAAAGAAGTTTATTATTTGAATTCTGATGCAATTCTTCAAAATTAGAATACAGTCTATGATAATTGTCATTCTTCATGGAATTATAAGAATGTAGGAGAAACAGTGAAAATTTCATAAATAATAAATCATCCAAAAGTGCTTGTTACTTAAATAAACTATTTACTAAATGTAGCTTTCAATTTACAGAAAAATAGTGAAGCGAGTATGAAGAGTTCCCATGTATCCCCCACTTCCCCAGTTTGTCCTGTTAGTAATGTACTACATTGTCACAGGGCAGTATATTTGTCACCATTAGTGAACTGGTTATTAACTAATATCATTACCTTATCACAATTTCCTTAGTGTTTACTCTATGTCCTTTACCTGGTTTTAAGCCCATCCTTTGAAATCCATCCTGGTTACCCCTTCTTACAGTTAGGGGTCAAGTCTCCTTAGGCTCCTCTTGACAGGGATAATAAAATTTCTGATTTTTCTTTGTTTTTAGTTACCTTAATTATTTTGAGGAGTACTAGTCAATGTTTGGTAGAATATCAATTTAATATGATTTTAGAAAACTGCAAAATAATTCATATGTCATGCACCATAAAATTCACTTTTAAAGTACAAATCAATTGCTTTCAGTATATTCAAAAAGTTTTACAACGATTATCATATCTCTTTCTGGATCGTTTTCACCGTTGCAAAGAAAACTCCATATTCATTAGTAGTCATTCACCAATTTGGCCTTCCCTGACACCTGGCAACCACTAATCTACTATTTGTCTTTATGGACTTAACTATTCTGGACATTTCATATAAAATTGTGTCATATAATATGTGGCCTTTAGCATCTGGCTTCTTTCCCTTAGCAAAATCATTCATTCATGCTGTACCATGTTCCAATACATTCCTTTCTTATGGGCCAATAATACTTCCTTGCATTGATGTATCACATTTGTTTATCTGCTCATCAATTAATAAAAATTTGAATAGTTTCCTCTTTTGGCTGCTGTGAATAATGCTACTATAAACCCAGCTCTATAACCCAGCTACTATAACCCATTACAAATTTCTGTGTGAACATATATTTTTAATTCTCTTGGGAATATACTTAATGGTGCAATTTTTCTGGGCTATATAATAACTCTCTCTGTTTAAATTTTGAAGTGCTACCAAACTGCTTTCGAAAGCAGCTGAATTATTTTACATTTTCATCAATGATATGTAAGGATTTCAATTTCTCCATAGCCTCACCAACACTTTTATTCATCCTGTTCATTACAGCTCTTCTGGTAGGTATGTAGTGGTATCTCATAGTCTGGCTTTGCATTTCTCTAATAGCTGACGATATGGAGCATATTTCCTTGTGCTCTTTGGACATTTGTATATTTTCTTTGGAAAATTGTATGTTAAAATTATTTGCCTATTTTTATGTTTTGTCTTTTTATTATTGAGTTGTAAGTGCTTTTTTAAATATTCCAAATAGTACTCTCAGATAAAAATGATTTACAATGCTGCTTCTATCCTGTGGGTTATCTTTTTTAACTTCTTTATAAGATCCTTTGAAGCATAAAACATTTTAATTTTGAGAAAGTTTAACTTGTACAATAGGTAATTTTTTGTTTTTGCTATTTCTTGTGCTTTAGGTCACATATAAGAAACTCTCACCTAATTCAAGGTTGCAAATATTTATGTCTACATTTTCAAAAGTTTTATAATTTTACATCTCATGTTAGGTCTTTGATCCATTTTGAGTTAAGTTTTATGTATGAAATGAGGCATAGCTTAAACTGCATTAATTTCATATGGATAGGTAGCTGCCCAAGCACCATTTGTTGAAAAGAAACTGTTAAAATAACTAGGAAATAACTATTATATCCCCATTGAGCTGCCATGTTTAGGTCATCAAAGATGGAATTTCCAATTTTGAATCAAAAGTCTAGTTATTATATCTTGAATAAGAAGAAATATAATTAATGAAACTATATTAAATGTAATTTATCAAACTATATGTATTTAAACTGTAGACATAGTTTTATCATCTTAACTGTAGCTTGTGTAGGCAAGCAGTGAAGAAGCCTGGACAGCAAGTGGTGATGGAACTGGGAAAGGTGTTTTCCACAGCTTGCTTAGAATTGAATATTTTTCCTTGAAAGAAGTGGACCAAAGCCTGGAAGAAGTGGGAGTCAGTTGGTACAGGGTCTGGTGAATATGAGGGATGACAAGAGAGTTTCCAAGTCTAGCTTCTGTAGTTTGAGCAGCGTTGTTTGTGTGACATGTAGTTGAGTGTTGCCTTGCAAGAGGATGATCCTCTATCTGTTGACCAATCTCAGATGCTTACATTGCAAGCATCCTCATCATTTTATCACATTGGTTTCAGTAGACATCTTTTGTGATCATTTTACCAGGTTTCACGAAGCTGCAGTGGATAATAGCAGTGCTGAACCACCAAACACACACCATTACTTTTTTTTTTTTTTTTTTTTAATGAATACTAGGGTCTTC
Source organism: Loris lydekkerianus (assembly GCA_963574355.1). Lineage (NCBI taxonomy): Eukaryota > Metazoa > Chordata > Mammalia > Primates > Lorisidae > Loris > Loris lydekkerianus. The sequence continues at coordinate 40,029 of CAUYPK010134775.1, forward strand.
TCCTGCCTTTATTTTATTTTATTTTATTTTTTTAAATCTCTGGAGGTGGAACTCCAGCATCATTGATTTTTATTTTTTTTATTTTTTATTTTTTTAAAATTTTTATTTTATTTTATTTTTTTTTAATTATAGATAAAAATATGCACCATAGATGTGGCCCAACCCATCACCCTCCCTCCACCTAAACCTCCCCCTCCCTTCCCCTTCCTTGGTTCTTTCCTCATAGTCTTGAGGTATAGTTGGGTTATAGCCTTCATGTGAAAGCTATAGTTTAGCTTCATAGTAGGGCTGAGTACATTGGATACTTTTTCTTCCATTCCTGGGATACTTT
>CAUYPK010134788.1:0-26275 GCA_963574355.1 Loris lydekkerianus
CACCACACCACCCCCCAACCCCCAGGCGGGCGGCGCCGCGGCGGGACCATTTTAAACCTGCCAGGCACCGGCCACCACATGTTTTTTTGGGGGGGGGGGGGGGGCAACCAGAGGAGCTACAGAAAAATCCACCCAGACATGGAGAGAATGAGCAAACTCTACACAGACAATGGATCTGGCTGGTGACTGATTTTTTTCTTCCTGTCATTAACATTTTAGTGAAAAGACAGCTGAAGAAATGGAATTATTTAAAGGACTGCTGTATGAGTTGCAATATAGACTTATGCTTTCAATGGTCTTGGACAAATGCTAGCAGTAGAATGGCTGTGTTGTAAAATAGGTGTATGTTTCCCTTTTTAAGAAACTATGAATAAGGATAATTTTATTTATTTTCAATCTGATTTGTATTTTTGGTGTTTCACTGGCTTAGAATTTGTAATACAATGTGAAACAGATATGGTGAGAGTAGACATCTTAGTCTTGTACTGGCCCAAAGGAAAGGAATCAGTCATTCACCATCGGGTATGAGATTAGCTGCAAGTTTTTGTGTCCTTTATCAACTTAAGGACGTTTTCTTCTATTTCTAGTTTTCTGAAAGTTTTTTTTTTTTTTTTAATTAGGAATGGATATTAGATTTTGACAATTGCTTTTTCTGTATGTATTGAGATCATATTTTCTTTTTTGGTTTGATGTATATATTCACTCATTATGTGAAATCAGGATTTAACCTGCATTCTTAGGGTAAACTCTACTTGGTTGTCCTATCTTATGAATTTAACATAATGTATTTCGTACCAATTTGTTATGTTGTTAATAATTTTTACATCTATGATATTGAGAGATATTGATCTGTAGTATTCTTTTCTTCTCTCTCTCTCTCTCTCTTTCTCTTTCTTTCTTTCTTTCTCAGCTTCTCCAAGTAGCAAGATTATTAGCTTACTTGGTCATGTTCACCGTGTTGGGGATTCCTTTCTTACACTGGATGTAATGATTTTTGTCTTTATTAATGGATGATGAGGAAATGCCTCATATATACAAAATATCTTGCAAGCATTCCAGAAATGCTTTTTTTTTTTTTTTTTATACATCAAGGGAACATCTTTCACTCCTACTTCCCTTTTTCATGAAAGAAGTATGGAAAGTCCTCAGAGAACTAAAAAGTGGACCTCCCACTTGACCCTACAATTCCATTACTAGGTATCCACCCAAAAGAAAAAAGACCATTTTTATCAAAAAAAGATATGTACTCAAATGTTTGTAGCAGCCTAATTTACAATTACATAGATGTGGAAAGAACCCCAGTGTCCTTCAAACATATGAGTGGATTAATAAACTGGCATATCCATAACGTGGAATACTGTTCAGCCATAAAAAGATGGAGATTTTGTATCTGTTGCTACAGCTTCGATGGATTTTGGAGGATACTTTCCTAAATACAGTATGTCAAAGATAGAAAAGCAAGGATCCCATGTACTCAGTGCTAAATTGAAACTTGTAGACTAATCATAATGTGCGCACATGAGATAAAAATGTAATTAACTTCAATAAGTGGTGGGGGAGAGAGGGCGTTTAATAATTTCCCACCTGATGGGTACAACATATAGATAAAATCATACTTCCTGGGTGAAGGTCATGAATACAACTCAGACTTTCTCTTACAAATGCAAATAATGTAACCTAATCACATGCACCCTCATATTAATCCAAAGGAAGTTAAAAAACAACAGAAAAGGAATATGATTTCTACTCACCACACTGTTTACGGGGGATCTGCTGTCAGCAACTATTTCCTAAGTTATTTATAGCCTTACGAATAATTGACTGGTGCTGTGGCTGGTACATATCAATCTGTATAAGGATACGGGTATTTTCTCACACAGGAATAAAAAATCAGTTTAGAATAAAGAATTTGGGCAACAATATCAGGATTCATAGCATTCTGGTGATGTGGAGGAATACTGAGCTGGGACTCTTGGGTGGGAAAAATCGCATTTGCCATTACCATACTGCATGACCGTGGTCACACCACTTATATTGTCTGAGCCTCAGACTGACATTCACAAACTACGGTGATGGTCCTAGTGCTCTACCCAGATGCCTTCACGCGCTCTTCTCTCTCTGGCCACCAGTTCCTTTGCCTTTCTGGTGCTTTGCTTCTCCTTGTGCCTTTGGGCTCCTGCAGCCTCCTGATCCATTCACCTTTTCTCACGGAGAGCCCAGCTGCTAGAGACCTTATATGTCTCCATTAGGTATCCCTGGCCTTGACCAAGGACAGGTTAATAGAGAAGTATGAAACCTATTTGCTTTGCCTTCAGGCTGAACAAATTCCAGAAGTATAATTTATATTCCAGTGTTTCCTCTGCAATTGCTGAGACTGCACCTGAATCTTCAACCTTGCTAAATCCCATACCTCGTCCTACCTCTCTTAGCCTCACTTCTTTCCCTGGGGAGTCTTTTTTCAAGAATCACTCGCACATGAAAGTCATCATCTCAGGATCTGCTTCTGCAGAATCCCACCATACTTTATTTAGCAAGCTGTCCAAGGTTAAATAAATATTTGATCAATGTAGATTTCTCATTCTTTTAATATTTCTTATAGTATTTTAAAGATTCCCTAAGTAAGTTCATATAATGCTACCATGGTATACTATCATACTAAGGCAGGGGTCCTCAAACTGCGGCCCGTGGGCTACATGAGGTGGTGTGATTGTATTTGTTCCTGTTTTGTTTTTTTACTTCGAAATAAGATATGTGAAGTGTGCATAGGAATTTGTTCATAGTTGGTTTTTTTTTTTTTTTTTTTTTTTAACTATAGTCCAGCCCTCCAACGGTCCGAGGAACAGTGAATTGGCCCCCTGTTTAATAAGTTTGAGGACACCTGTACTAGGGGTTTGCATAACTGTGTAGATTTGGCCCTTTGGAGTTCATATTTGAGTGAAAAGTATGTTACTATTTCATTTGTAATATTTACTTCTTTCATCATAGCAATAACTTGTGGTGGGAAGGAACTGTTATTATGTTTTATAGATAAGGAATAGAAACTTTGAAAGGACATATCACTTGTCTACATACCTAAAGAACTTGATTGCATCATTAGAATCCAAGTCTTCCATTTCTGAACTTAAATTTTTCTCCAGTGCAGATGAAGCTGTAGGTATTTTTCTTAAACCCTTTCAGTACCCTGCGTTCTGTTCTGTCATTTGTCTTTCACTGCCTCCACTATAGCTTCAATATCATGCTTAACGTCCAGGAAATGTTCCAAATATTATCTAAGACATTAGCTCTTGGGAACTTAGTGAGCAAGGCACTAAGATGCTTCAAAATATCCAAAAACCTAATATTCAAAAGAATCCAGGCTAAAATAACACTGGATAAGATCTTTACTCAAGGTCTTCCAAAACCATCACCTTTATTTAATGGGAATAACATGGGAATCCTATTTTCACCAAACCAATGTTCAAATTGAGATTTATTTGGTTCATTTACCCTCTTTCAAAGAAACCATTTGGTGTTCTTTTTATTATGACAAAACCATTATGTTTTTGTTCTCCAAATAGTTTGGTTACTGAACATCAGTTTTTCTCAAGAAAAAGAAAATGTGTGATATCTTTAAGGAGCCAATTTGTAAAATTACTTACACAAGAGAAGAGTGGGTGAGAGTCAATTAAGGTTCAAGGAAACTTTTCTTTCAACTAGAGTCTCGCAGCAGGCATAAAGCACTCAAAGGACTGAGATCCCTGCAAGGCAGGCAAATGCAAAGTTCTATGAAAAAATAAAAGTCATTCTTACAGAGTCACTTGTAGGTATCTAATAGGTAATTAGCACCTTTCTTCTCCTTTGTATCTGACAACTGACTGACATCCTAAATCAACCCAGGTGGTAAGAAAAAAATAAATCCTTTTAAAGCGCTAGCTCCAGGCTGGGGTAGGAGTGGTGAGGTTGTGGGGAGGAGGTGTAAAGGATTATCTGGGGGAGCTGTTTCAAATGCAGGTTCATGGGTCCAGTCTGCCAGTTCTGTTTTCTCTCGGTAGGGAGTCTGCCTTCATAGCAGGTCTGGAGACTGTTTCTCGATCCTCAATAGATACAATTTTAATACAGGACAGTATCCCTCATGTTATTCCCGTCATTTTCCCCTTTACTATCGTGTAGAAACTTAAATATTTGACAAAGGGAGATAGATGTGGCAGAAAAGGAAAGTGTCTGTGATGAGATTTTATTTATTTCTGAGGAACAGTTGAAATAAGTGAAGATATATAGAGAAGAAAAGGACTGTGAATAAATGCTAAATGTCACCAAACATTCTGTTTGAGCAAACTCTTATGGAAGAAGGATTAGCTTTATTTTTCTGTATATCTTTAAGAGAACATTGGAAGATTAATGAGTAAAAGTGTGAGTAGATTCTTCACATACACAAATCTCTAGAGTTGTCTCACTGGACTATCTCGAATAAAGTGAGTTCCAAATTCCCCAGATGTGCAAACATTGAATACCCAACCGACGGCCGAGATTCAATGGTACAATGCTCCCAGATAATTCTTGTTCTTACTCTGCACATGTCTCCACATTCAGCAAGATACTAGGCGTTCCCAGACAGAGGGAGAAGAGTTCCCCTTCCACCGACACCCCCACATGCATTCATCTACTGTATAAGAGTTGCTTTCTTTTCCTTTTTATAATTGTTGTGTTTTTTTCTAAATTCATTGAGGGACTATGATTTCCAGAAAAGCAACAATATCAGGTGGATATAGTCATGTAGTCATGTAATACAAATTAAACTAATAACAAGGTATTGCTTATGCCTGTCAAAACAAAAACATTTGCAAGAACTACATTTATTATTCTCAGGGATGTAGAGAAAATAGTACACTAACCACTACCAGTGTGAATATGTATTGTTACATCTTTAATACTCATTAAAAAATGCTCAGTGTCTCTAATCATTAGGGAAATTCAGGTCAAAACCACAATGAGGTATCACCTAACTCCAATGAGAATGGCTGGTATTAAAAAGTCCCAAAACAACAGATGCTGGTATGGAAGTGCAGAGAAAAGAACTCTTATACACTGATTTTGGGACTGCAGGCTCCTGCAACCTCTATGGAAAATTGTATGGCAATATCTCAAAGAACTTAAAGAGACCTACCATTGGATCCAGCAATCCCACTGCTGGGTATATATATATATCTCCAAAGGAAAAAAAAGTCATTTCATTAAAAGGACACCTGCACTCAAATGTTTATAGCAGGATAATTTACAAAACACATCGAAACTGCCTAGGGGGCCCACCAATAAAAGAATGGCTTAATAAAATGTGGTACATGCATACTATGGAGTAGTACTGAACCATGTGACAACCTGGATGGAATTGGAAACCATTCTCCTAAGGAAAGCATCACAGGAATGGGGAAACAAGCACGTGTACTCAGTATCAAATTGGAACTAATGATTCAACACCTAAGTGCACACAGGGAAGTAAATGTCAGTGAAAATCAAACTGGGAGGAGGGGGACAGAGGGAACAGGCAAATTCACATCTCCTGGGTACAGTGCGCACTATCTGGGTGGGGGCACACTTTGACTCAATCTGCACAAAACACATGTACTCTCAATATCCTGAAAAGTTTTAAAAGATATTATTAAAATTCAAAGTACATATACTCTTTGCTCCTGCAATAATTTAGTCCTAAAAATGTATGTCATAGAAACCAAACAATCAGAAAGTAAAGATATAAGCACACAGAATTTTCTCGTATTATTATCTATATGGAAAGATCTTGTCAATTCCCCACCACTGATGAATTGCTTATACACATTACGGCACATCAACAGCATGGAACAAAGCCTTTAGAAAGAATAGATTAGAATCACAGCTGTTCCCTGGAAGGACCGTTTATCAAGCATTGAAAAAAGCATGATGTAGAAAAATGTACTGATGTAATTTTTATAAGTCATCATTCAAACATGTGCACAAATTTTTAAATTTAGGGTGATGTGTTTACTCATATATGCATATATGTATAATGTACTTGTTCATATATCTAAGTATGGAAAATTGTGTACTGTACAAAATTTATATATATAATATATATATATAAATTATGTATAAAAACGTCTTTCCTGAGAAATGGGGGGAAATACTATTTACGTAGTTTATGAGCTTAGTTTTAAAATCGGATGATGAATATTATTTGAATAAAATGTCAGAAAATAGTAGAGCTGGATTCAGCTCCATGGTATATTTGCTTGTTCATTTATTTACATTCTTTCTCATTTCAGCTCTGATAGAATGCAACTTGCAATGAAAAATGTAGCATAACCTGAAACATAATTGAGGAAATTACAGTATGGGGAATTTAGATGCATTTTTTATGTTTTTTATAAACAATAACAAAAAACTCACATTGGGTATCTGACAAGTGACTCATGACTGAAGGGTCCATGTGTCCAAGCAGAACGTCATCAATATTCTTATTGAGTTGGGCCTCCTGATGAATTTACCTCATTTATCTCTATGACAGAGCAAAGTGATTTCTTTCACTTGGACAAACATTAAGGCATTGTTGAGTATTGTCAAACTCAATAAGTCAATGGTAATTTCAGGCAAGAAAACACATCTTCATTTTAACTGAATCTTAGCATAGAACCCACAGAAAAATATCTGCAGGATAAGAGCTTAATTGCTTCAACCTTTCCATCTACAGTTTTGTTTAATTTAACACTTGAATAAACTAGCCGGTGGTGAGGCACTGCCATAAACGTATCTAGCTCATTTTAGGTCATTTACAAGTTTTAACTAAATACCAAAAATTAAGGAGTTCAATTATGTCAGGTCAGGATATGTTATTTCTGAAGCCATAGATGTGGATTCTGATATTTCATGTGTCACTAAATCTATCAAGTAATAATTGTTTCCCTGGAGCTAATAGATATGAGAACTTTTTAAAAGTGGCTCTTCCCAGAGTGATATGGCTTTTACCCTAAATATTTTGGACAGAAATGAATGAGTCTCTTAAGGCAGTAAGAGGATGTACCTTCACCTATGAATTCCACCCACTTTCCAATTATCAGAACAAGCCTGCAAGCTTTCCCTTAGAAAAGGACTTCTTTGACTTTTACTGCAACCTCTTCTTGCAGAAGTTCATAACTCAGCTGCAAAAATCATGTCAAGGTGAAACCTGTCTTGTATTCTTCCAGACCCAGGTAGAGATTGTAAAAACACAGTTCTTTGAACTTGGATACATGACACTTAACAGAAGGAAATAATACCGAAGTTGGGAGGTCAGTCATGTGTCCCCAATTGAGGAAAATAGGGAAAATGCTAACTTAAAATCCAAAATGTTGTTTTTCCTTGTAACTTTAATCCCTCTCCTTCTTTCCCTCCTGCCCTTTTTTATTTTGTTTCTAACATTTATCAAGCATTTGTTGAATTCCTTCTGTGTGTTGGGTACTGAGCTAGTTACTAGATGTATTGGTTTCCTGTTTCTGCTGTAACAAATTACCACAAGTTTCATGGCTTAAAATAACAATCATTTATTTTCTTGCACTTCCAACCTGAGTCTTACACAGCTAAATCCAAGCATCAGCAGGGCTCTGCTCCCTTGGGAGTCTCCAGGGAAGAATATACTTCCTATTGTCCCTTCAAGCTTTTAGTGGCTGCCGGATGTCCCTATCTGAGGCCCCACAATCCTGTTATCACATCAATTTTCTCTGCTTCTGTATAAAGTTCCCCTTTGTTCCCTTTTTATAAGGACATTTGTGACTGCATATAGGGCCTACTGGGATAACCCAGAATAATCTTCCCAACTCAAGGCCTTTAATCACATCCATGAAGTCCCTCTTTCCATAGAAGGAAGCATTCATAAGTTTTAGGAATTAGAATATGGATATCTTTAGGGACCAATATTTTTCTTACCACACTGAAGATATAGAAAATATATAACCTACCTCTACCTTCAAAGAAGCTCCTTTGAGAGGCATGTAAGTAGATTACCAAAATCCTAGAAATTATGTGAGACACACATTCAGAGAGCATAAGATTTTCTTGCTAAAAAATGATTAAAATTAACTGTTGTTAATTTCAGTTCTAGTTTTAATAGGAATCTTTGCCTATATGAGTAAATAAATAAAAAAAAAAAAAAAAAATTCTGGGCATGGTGGCTCATACCTGTAAACCCAGCCCTACGGGAGGCTGAGGCAGGAGGCTCCCTTGAACTCAAGACTTTGAGACCAGCATGGAAAGGAGTGAGACTCTGTCTCTACTAAAAAATAGGTAAATTAGCCAGGTGTGTGGTGACTGCCTCTAGTCCTAGCTCAGGAGGCTGAGGCAGGAAGATCACTTGAATCTAGGAGTCGGAGGGTTCTGTGAATTATGCTAATGCCATGGCACTCTAGCCTGGGCAACAGAGTGGAGAGGAGAGGATTGGTTTGATAGAGGGAGGGTAAAAGGAGGAAACACACCTATGGAGCATATTGCAAGGGTACAAGTCAAATCTGGCAAGTGTAGAACATAAATATCTTAACAATAATTAAGAAAATGAAGCGAAAGCTATGTTGATTGGTTTGATGTAACCACGTCAGACTGTATAAAAAATAAATCAACACATTGTACCCCACATATGCATAAATGTATTCATGATCTATGTTTATTTGATTTAATGAAAAAATAAATAAATAAAATTTAAAAAAATTAAGCCCAGTTAAAATGGAGAAGTCTTTCCAAGCCTGTGGTAGGCTGAAGAGTGACACCCAAGATATCTGGGTCCTAATCCCTATAGCCTGTTAATGTTACAAGTCTAGGTCAATGAGGAATTTATAACTGTGGCTTAACTAAGGATTTCGAGATAGGGAAATTATCCTGGATTTTCTGAGCCAGTCTAAATGGAATCATGTATCCTTATAAGAGGGAGGCACAGGAAGATTTAAAAACAGATGAGGGGAAGATGAAGTTATGATGTAAATTAAAAAGATTTCAACAGGCAGAGCTGCTGGCTCTGAAGATGGCACAAGGGATCATGAGCCAAGGAATGAAAGGACTGAAGCTCTAGAAGCCAAGCCAGGCAAAGTGAGGACTCAAATTCTTCTCTAGAGTCTTTTGAAGGAGCACACAGCCTTGCTAATACCCTTACTTTAGCCCAGTAAAACTGATTTTGGACTTCTGACCTACGGAACTGTAAGTGGATAAATGTGTATTCATTTAAGTCATGTTTTTGCTAATTTATTGAAGCAGCCATAGGAAAAGATTACATCATTTTTTGGACCCAAATGTTTTCTGCAATTGGATGTGAGCATAGGTCTGAGAGATGGGAGACAGAATCTAGACCTGTCACTTACTCATTAAGTCTGGACCACAAGCAGCTACCTTCTTCATTGGAGACTCATGTTTTCTGTTTATATGATATAAAGTGACATTTTCCCCTTCATTTTCTCATGTTATTTACCTAAAGGGAATTTAATGTGATCTGACACATCATAAATATCCAAATATCTGATTAGGAAATATGAAACCAGGAAAATAATTTTTATATCATACATGTAATTCTGAATTAAATTCTGGATGAGCAAGAAGAAATGTGATAATTTGTGTGGAAAACAATAGCTTGTCTTGTTACTATCCTTTTCCTAGATCAGAATCCAATCAAGAATAGAGCCACATTTAGTTTTCATGTCTCACTAATCTTTATTCTGCAACAGTTGCTCAATATACTTTTGTTTCTCATAATCTGGACCTTTTAAAAATTACTGCCCAGTGGTTTTGTATTATGACCTCTAGGATAGCTTAGTCTGATTGTTTCCTGGTAATTACATGTAGGTGAGGTATTTTGAACAGAAATCTCCATGAAGCAGTGTTGACACAAAATAGCAGAATGCACAAATTCTCAGTTTATCCCATTTAGAACATTTGGGTAAATAGTATATGAAATTTTTCTTTTCTCGAGTAGAGTCTCACTCTCTTGCCCTGGGTGGAGTGCCCATGGCATCATAGCTTGTACCAACTTCAAACTCTTGGACTCAATGACCCTCTTGCTTCAGCCTCTCAAGTATCTGGGACTACAGGCACCTGCCACAGCACCTGACTAGTTTTTCTATTTTAGTAGAAATGGGGTCTCACTCTTGCTCATGCTGGTCTCCAACTCTTGAGCTCAAGCAATCCACCAGCCTTGGCCTCCAAGAGTTTGAGGATTATAGGAGTAAGCCATTACACCCTAAAATTGTATATCAGTTTTCACTTTTGTAAAAGTCTAAATGACAAAGTTTTTAAAAAATCCCACTGTTAACAGCACATATCCTGGATAAAGAACTTAACTATAACTTGAACTTTACCTTAGAAATGAAAAAAATGCAACGTCATGATTTATACCCTTATAGCAATCTAAAATAAAAACAATAATACAAAAAACCCTCTTAGGCAGTAGAATATTAGTACATATTACATTTACACAGCTTTCAATATAAAGCATATTTGTGTAAAATTGTTGATGAGTCAATGTCCCTCTAGGATGCCCTACATATTGGAGTCATAAATTCTCAAAGAAGGAAAGAATAGAGATCTTTAAGGAGCATAACCATGCTGGGGAAGATCCAGGGATCCTACAGACTAGCCCTGTGGTTTATTTGAGCTCAGCCACTTAGTCTCACTGCAAACTTGTACAGTGCATTTCAATAATGGCAGTTGATCTACATTTATTGATAAAGATTATGTTCCATGTGTTTTTATAAGAGATGTATATTTTTCCATCAAATATCCACAATAATCATTTGAGTTTTATATGAATATTACTCCCATTTTATAGGTGAGATAACTGTAGCATAGAGAGCTAAGTCACTTCCTTGAGACCACTCAGCCAGGGAAGTAGTGAAGCCAGCATTTAAACCTGTTATGCATCCAATTCTTATGTTCATCACCCCTTTGTTGTACTGAATTCCTAAAATTGCTAACCACTGTTCTCTCACCTGGAAAATGTAGATAATAATCACAACTGTGTTATAGTGACCTGTGATTTAATAAAGAAGGCATTTACATTTATGATTCATGATAGGCATAAAATAAATGTTAGCTTTATTACCCCAAAGTTATCATTGTACCCTGGATTTATTGGTGGGTATAAAAGAAGCTCAGAGAACTTAAATAATTGCCTCAGGTAGAATCATGAAGAAATACAGATTAAAACCTTAAGCCATTGACTCTTCTTTCCATTATATCCCATTTTCCTAGAAAGGGATGGTTATATAAAAAAACAGAGGGCAGATCCTATCGTAGTATGTCCACAAGTATAAATTAAAGACATAATTTACTTATAAACTTATTAGGGACCACACATAGCAACAGCTAACAAAGGAAACAAAACCCTTTGGTTCCAGAGGTAAATGCAGAGAAAATATTAGCAGCCAACTGGCCCACTCCAAGGGGAGCTTTAAATAAGCAATTGCTTTTAAGAAAGTGCCTAATAATGGCCCCATCACTAGGGACTAATTAGTGCCCCTCCAGAAGACACTTCCATTTATTGGGTGTCTGTGTCTATAGTCACAAAATGAATGAATTGTGCTGAAGAAATTCTAATATATGTCAAAACTTTAAAATTTTATGATATTCTGAATGGCTAGATTATTAATATCCCCATTAGTTTTTTTGTGTGTGGGGGTTTTTTTTGCCACTTTTTTATTATTAAATAATAGCTGTGTACATAAATGTGATCATACGGCACCATACACTGGTTTTATGAACAGTTTGACACATTTTCATCACACTGGTTAACATAGCCTTCCTGGCATTTTCTTAGTTACTGTGTTAAGACATTTATATTCTACATTTACTAAGTTTCACATGTATCCTTGTAAGATGCACCGCATGTGTAATCCCACAAATCACCCTTCCTCCACCCATCCTTCCCCCTCCCTACCTTCACTCTCCCTCTTCCCCATATTCTTAAGTTATAACAGAGTTATAGCTTTCATATGAAAGCTATACATTAGTTTTATAGTAGGGCTGAGTACATTGGATACTTTTTCTTCCATTCTTGACATACTTTACTAAGAAGAATATGTTCCAGCTCCATCCATGTAAACATGAAAGAGGTGAAGTCTCCATCTTTCTTTAAGGCTGCATAATATTCCATGGTGTACATACAACACAATTTATTGATCCATTCATGGATCGATGGGCACTTGGGCTTCTTCCATGACTTATCAATTATGAATTGGGCTGCAATGAACATTCTGCTACAAATATCTCTGTTATGATGTGATTTTTGGTCTTCTGGGTATATACCTAGTAGAGGAATTATAGAATTGAATGGCAGATCTATTTTTAGATCTCTAATGTTCTCCAAACATCTTTCCAAAAGGAATGTATTAATTTGCATTCCCAGTAGCAGTGTAGAAGTTTTCCCTTTTCTCCACATCCACGCTAACATCTCTGGTCTCGGGATTTTGTGATATGGGCTAATCTTACTGGAGTTAGATGATATCTCAAAGTAGTTTTGATTTGCATTTCTCTGATGATTAAAGATGATGAGCATTTTTTCATATGTCTGTAGGCCATGCACCTGTCTTCTTCAGAGAAGTTTTTCCTCAAGTCCCTTGCCCACCCTGACATGAGATCACTTGTTCTTCTCTTGCTTATACATTTGAGTTCTCTGTGAATTCTGGTTATTAAACCTTTGTCAGAGACATAACCTGCAGATATGTTCTCCCATTCTGAGGGCTGTCTGCTTGCTTTACTTACTGTGTTCTTTGCTGTGCAGAAGCTTTTTAGTTTCATCAGGTCCCAGTAGTGTATTTTTGAAGGTGCTTCAATTTCCCAGGGGGTCCTCCTCATAAAATACTTGCCCAGACCGATTTCTTCAAGGTTGATGCCTCCTTCCCCACTTTGCATCTCTGTCACACCCTGTCACTGATAACCCCACAGGGCTCTGACCCTGTTGCCTCCAGTGAGCAGATACTCCAGGGGTTTTGCACCTGCCTGAATCACAAGGAAATCTATATCTGCTCAGCCAGGCCACTCTCTCTGCCCCTATCCATCAGGCGGAGGTGAGGCCTGACAACTGTAGGTGCTTGATGGAGGCTGGGGGGTGTTCACTCAGTTCTAGCCTCACTCCTGATTGATGTTACTGACAGAGCAGAACAACTTTGTGGGAATTTATTTCTGTCCCTTCTAAATTTCCCTGTGGAAGAGAAGCTTTTTGAGTTCCCTGAACCTGAGCCTCAGGCCCTGTCTTTGCTCCTGTAGGTTTGTATTCACAGCATGGTTAGGTGTCAATTCTAGCCTCTTGCCTTCCTTTGTCTATAGGCTGATGATCCCCTGAGGGCCAGGTGTGTCTTAACCTCAGTAAAACAGTCCTCTGGTTCAGTCCCACCCTGGGAATTACCTAGCTCTGTGCATGCGTTTTCTAGTCCCCGCGCTCCACCCAGGCTGGTATTGCCTCAGGCAAACTCTTTACTCACGGGGCCTGTGTTTCAGTCCCAGACCTGTTCCCTTGTGGTTGCCACCTGAGAAGATGCCCGGCCTCCTCTGGTTGCCCAGGGAGACAGGAGGTGTGGCTTTGGAATATCCGGGGGTGAGCCCAATTGTTGCCAAATAACGCTGCGGCTCTGCGCCTCAGGGCACTGCCACTCCAGTGTGGTTCTCTCTCAGCCAACTGTCCTCTCCTGACTCCCATGCTGCAGAATCAGTACTGACCAGCTGTAGTCTAGGCCCTGTGCACACCCCTAGAGAAATCACCCAAGAATCTGGACTCCTGGGGGACAGGCCTCCAGACCTCAGAGTGAGAGTGGAGGGGAGTGCTGGGAGTTCTGAATTGCCGGTAGAGAATATATACAGTTTTATATAATTTTATGCCTGGCAGGAGAACAATGTGGCACCCTAGTAGGGGAGGTAGTTCCAGTTTTTAGAGGGTCTCTCCTGTGGAGTGTAATGGGAGGAACTTTGAACTCTGCTTGCTTGTTTGTGGGGCACTCTGAGCCATTTTCATGGGGTAGGGGACTCCCATCTGCTTGGTGATGGATTTTGTACCTTTTGTTTGTATCCTTGGGGTCACAGCTCACCTTAGTGGGACTGATGTACATTCTTCAACCTTCTGTCTTGGTGCAGCTCTAATCTACCAGGTTACTTGCTAAATTTCTGTCCTTTAACTCTCCTTCTGGATGGGAGCCTCTGTGGAAAGTTGGCTTCTGTCAGCCATCTTGTCTCCCCCCCCCCCCGTGTGTGTTTTTAGAGCAGGCATTTATAATTCAATCAACTCACAATTAATCTTGTGCTTGGCACAGTGTTAAATATTCGTGGTTTTTTATAAATTATATAGGATTTTCAACCAAAGTCCTAGGATTTTGAAACATGCTTTTCTCCATGCTCACTGATTTCTTATGGCAATGGGTTTATTCAGGGTTTATCTGGATATTTGCTCAAAAATCCAAGTCTTGTGCACAATCTCAAATGACTTTGGTTAAACTTGTTTGCCATTAGATGAAGCTGCATCCATATATATTCTCTTTGCTTTTATTCTACTCTGTTCACTTTCCCAAGCAAAACCAAAGGACACAAGAAGTTCATGTCAATGTTTGGCTATATATGAGTGTGTGTGTGTGTGTGTGTGTGTGTGTGTGTGTGTGTATACATATATATTTTTTAATTCTGATAGCTTTTATATGCAGACGTATTCTAAAGCCCTCAGAAAGAATGAGTTTGCTGTGAACTTTCCTACCATCTAAATGCCACTCATTTTAACATCAAGAGAGGTAAAAATAAGTCAATGAGAACATATGCCTTGTCTTCCTGTCACAGCCTGTATGTTTTCAAATTGTATTAACTGGAAAGCAGGATCAAAGTAGTAATTCCAAAATCCTAGATAAATTGGACTGCTTATGAGATTTCAAAACAATTGCTTTATTAAAACAAATGATCTCAGTAAGTAATCTAAACTACTTTTAAATTTGTTTAAACTTCTGTTTTCCTTTGAGAAACTTTCTTTAAAATTAAACAGAGGTAAATTATCTTCCATAAATTAAAAGTCTTGTTTTCCTTAATGAAATTTTTTAGGACTATTTCCATATTTTATCTTTATCAAGTCGTGCCTACTCAGGCTTGTGTCTTTATTTAATGAAGAATAGATGCCCAAGTTGCTGCTGTCCAGCTAAGTCGAGATGCATATATCAAATGGAACACGAAGACCGTAGTGCATAACTTGGGAGAATTATTAGAACATTTTGGGAGCTTGGAGGAAAGTAAAACTGTTTCTAGATGGCAGATGAAGAAAAACTTTGCAAGTAGGATAATACTTAGGCTAGATCTTGAAAAATATATCAGACGCGGACATAGCAAAAGCTAGGGCAAGGACATTTGTGGGAGAAAAGATAGCTTAAGAAGAAGCTTAAAGTTAAGTTAAAGCTTAACTCTAAGACTCTGCTTGGCATTATCCAATTTTAAATGTTTATTTGACAGAAAGGAAGGTAGCAAAGCACGTAGGAACATAAAGGGAATGGAAGAAACAGGCAAGATGTATAGTTTGGGCCACCTTAATTTTTTCCCCTAGAGCAAACTTTTTAATAAAAACACAGGAGAAATAGAAACATCTTTTTAATACTCTGTGGGTAGAAAAACTATCAAAAAGAAAGTAAAATCTGGAAATGTGATTACTGGCAAACCGATGTCAATGGAATTGCTTGGAGTATCGAGTTTTTCTTTTTGAAAGATGCCCAATGAAAGGAAAAGTCAGAATGCAATTTCAAGAGGAGAATAGGTTTTGTGAACTCTGTCATCACTTCATTTTGCCTCTATGCAAAGAAAATTGTATCTCATGTTTCAAGTCACAGTACATTTGTCCTCAGATAGTTACACGCCACAGTCACCGTCACCAATTTTCCATCAAAATATTTATGTTATCTCTGAGTCTACTTCAGAGACTAACAAAAATTTTTAGTCTGAAAGAAAGAAATTTTAGTGAGTTTAATATATATTTTGCCTTCCTAACCAAATTCAGTGCAGCTTGCCAATTGTATGTCATTGCAATGTTATGTCAGTCCCATAATTTGAAAGATCTGTTTGAGAATATCAAATTTAATTGTTTTACACATCAAATATTTGGGAAGTTGACATTGGAGAATGTTGATTTGAGAAGTGACTTTCATTAAATTGGAGAGTTGTTCAAGTTAGACAAAAACTATAGCTTCTCTCTCTTTTTCCGGGCTTTGCTTTGTAGACATTCCTGTTTATATTGCTTTTCCTATGGGAAATGATTTATGTCAGGCTAACTTGTGATGGATATGTTTTCCATGATTAAAATGAGTACTTTTTAACCTTAGGCTATGGCAGATGGGTGCATGAATATGAAACAGAAACTGAGCCAACTATTGACTTGTTTGAGTTTTAATTCCTTTTCCTCCAACTTTTAAAAAATAAAATCTCAGTCGTTCTCCAGATAGGGTAAGTCAAATTTCTAGGTTCCAAAGGCCAGTGTTTCATATTGGTAATTAAGAGTCCTTGCATTTACTCAAAAATATTACTTATCTTGCTTATCTAACCCTGAAGCTAGGGTGCTGTTCATGTGCTGTTAAATCTGGGGCATACATCTCTTCTTAGCAATACCAGGAGGCATTCTTCTACTTAGAATATTGTAAGAACAACTAGAAATAATTAAAAACAGTCTTTATGTCCACACAAGATCAGTAAAGGATTTATACATTTTTGTGCATAAATCTTTTACTGGTTCTCCATTCGTAGTTGTATAAATGAACCATGTGATATTATCTGGATAATCTAAAGCAGATTGTAGGGCCAGGCACAGTGGCTCACACCTGTAAATATAGCACTCTGGGAGTCTGAACTCCTGCTTAAGCTCAGGAGTTCAAGACTAGCCTGAGCAAGAGGGAGACCCCATCTCTAAAAATGTCTGGGAATTGTGGCAGGTACCTGTAGTCCCAACTACTTAGGAGGCTGAGGCAAGAGGATTGCTTGAGCCCAAAAGTTTAAGGTTGCTGTGAACTATGATGCCACAACTCTCTATTGAAGGGGATGAAATGAGACTGTCTCAAATTTTATTAAATAAATAATAAAAATTTATTAAATAAATAAATAAAAGCAGATTGTATAAAATTGAAGGCCTTTGTTCATTTAAAAAGACTATGGGAAGTGCTAAACTCACTTCATGGAACAGTGACGTACGTGTTTTGAAGCACTGATTTAAGCAGAGATTTCCACAAGAAATTTATACATGTAGAAGAATCACAGAAATGCAATATTGGTTTTAAAGTTTTATTTTTTATTTTTTCTGGACTAATTGACAGTGGATAGAGCAGTGTCTCTCATCTGAGATCTTCCGGCACTTTACCATATTGTTTGACATATTCTTGATTCTGGTCCACATTACCTATTTCCTTGTCACATCCTGACCTGTGACAGATTACTACTGTTACTGGTATTACATCTTAATTGTGACGATCTCTCTGACTCCTGTGACTGAGCAGGGTTCAGGAATCCGTACATGCTGATGCTTTGCCTCTGACACATCTCTGCTCGATTCTTTTCTGAATTTATAGTGCAGCAAGTTTTGATATAAATCTCTTTAAATACATTCAAATGACTGAAACCTCTGCTACGTGAGGGTTAGAGTCTAACATCACCACGTTACCAGCAGCAGATAATAAAGATTATTTTCTGACTTAAGTACTATATTTATGACCCTTTTTTATCTTCCAAAAGCCCTTTCCTCTCTGATTACTTCCATCACCTAAGTTGTGGAAGGCTACGTGGGGGAAGAAAAGCAAGGCTGCTAAATTTAGCAAATAAGAACAGCTTGGAGGGGAACAGTGATGTGTTGGTGCATGACTGAGCGATCCCTGAGATACCCAACAGGAATTGTTGAATAGAAATTATGTATCTAAGTCTGGAGGTCAGGGAAAGTTTCAAGTTGAATTGTGGATCATTGGGTTTTAGATATTCAAAGATTAAAGCCATGAAACTAGATTAGAGCACCAAGAGAATGAGTACAGATTAGAGATGCAAAAATGAGCCTTCAGCGATGACAAGAAAGATGTTGAATATGCATAATAACTTTATATGTCTCGATTGGTCTAAACCTTATTTTGGAATTATTTTCATAGGAAAAGGCAGGAAAATAGGAGATCGACTTTATTTGGATTTGCCTCATTTATAGAGACGTGTGGTAACACACAATTGATCAGTATTGTGTGTGGGGGGGAGGGTTAGAGGAGCCACAACCTTCCTGCACATGTGTGATAATGAGCTGAATTCTAGCAGGTTTCTGCTGTGTACCTGGTGACTATGCACAGTCTATAGGAAAGGGGAGGCTGCCTTCACTAGCTGAGACTTCATGTAATTTTTTTCTGTTTTTGAATCACTAGAATCATTTTTCTTTTATTATTCATTCAGTAGCTTTTTTTCCACCTGAAGGGAAATGTCTGGGCAAGTGTGAATGTGCTTCCATTTTCCTTCTTTTAATTCCTTTCACATGATAGATTGCAGGGAACTGTACTGAAATCCCTTGAAATTGAAAAGTCAGCCTACATGAATGCTTAGGAGCAAAGGTTTTTTACATAATAAGTCCAAAGATATTCATTCAGCTGAGAGAATTTTCAGAAACATTTGCCATAGATGGCTGCCTTTCTTGAGTACAGATTCGCTTGCATACTTTTCAATACTTCTTGTTTAGGTGGTCAATATGAATTCTCTAAAATGATTATAAAATTCCTCAAGATTATTTGAAATACTTCATTTTTTTTTTGAAGGTAATGTTATTCATAACGTGCACCAAGTTAAAACAAAATGATCTCTGGGTTTCTCCCTGCTTCCCTCTATACAAACATGCAAACTACCTCTCTTTCTAACCTGGCCTTCATTCCTCTCCTGTTCCCACCCCGCCTCTGACCGTCCTCAGCCTATTTTATTCATATTTTTAAATAAATATATGTTTATAAAACATTTCCAGCACTCTCAACCTATTTCAGCAGTTAAAAAAAAACTTTTAAAAATTCACAGTAAAGTTTCATAGGATAATTTAAAATATCAAAATTATTATGATTTTTCAGTAATCAAAAATCTGAACAGTATGCCCATTCTTGTGATGTTTTTCTTAGACGAATGGTTTCCAGTCCCAATACAAAATTGGAACTAACCCATTAATACTTAAGTGTATATATGGAAGTAAATCTCAATGAAAATCAAGCTGGGGGAAGGAGAAGGAGAGGATGGGTAAATTTACAATTACTGTGTACAGTGCATACTATCTGGGAGAAAGGCACACTTATGAAGTTACTTCAAACAGTACAAAAGCAAAGTATATAAACAAAACATGTGCATGGCCCCATACTTTGAAATTAAAGGAAAAAATCTGAGCAGTAAATTTACTTTTCTGTGTGCATATTAAAAATCAAAACAAAACAAAGAAAAACACACTGATTATACTTATACTAGTGAAATATGTTGAGGAAAATAGTATTCATACAAACTCAAACAATTGGCCCTAACATAATAATTATGACTTAAGAAGTTATTTTATAATGGCAGATGCTATATTACCTGAGAGCTAAGCTTTCTATTGTTAATAATGGGCAAACTAGCATTGTGTCCCTCCCGATGAAATGATCTAGACGCACAAGACAGAGCTTGTGGGATTTTTGCTGAAAAATTTTAAATCTAAAATTTTAAAATCTAAACTTTAAGAGATATTGGAGAAGTCTACTTTGAAGGTTGCCTACAATACACATGGTCTATTTCTTTAAAAACAAAATTAATGGTGTGGAAAAAAGAGGGGATATACTTGATTACAAAAAAAAAAAGAACTGTTATTGACCCTTCATTAGATTCTAGATAAAAATGTTTAAATATAAATTGTTTATTAATGGTATAATTGTTCAGTGTTAGGTTTCTTGATTGTGACTACAGCGTGGTTACCCAAGATAAAGTCTTTGTTCTTAGGGGATATACTGTATTTAGGAGTGCGGTGGAATATTGTCTGCTACTTACTTCATAAATTGTTGCATACACATATACTAATACATACATAGGTAGAGAAAAATACATGAAGAAAATTTGGCCAAATGTTAACAATTGGTGAATATAGTGCTGCAAACAAGGGTATTATATTACCTGAGCATTGTACTATGTACATCATACATAAATATTGTACAATTCTTTCAACTTTAATGTAAGTTTTATGTCCTTACATAACAATCAGAGAAACAAATTGTATATACAGTTGACGCCAGAACAACATGGGTTTGAACTGCCTGGGCCCACGTATATAAGTACAAGGATTTTTTTCAAAAAAAATTCACACCAAGTGTGCACCTGCCTCTCCTACCTTCCCTTCCATTTTCTCTACCTCTTTTGCCTCTGACACCCATGTAACAGCAAGACAAGGCCCTCTTATTCTTCTTCCCCTTCCGCAGTCCACTACATGTGAAGAGGACACACATACCACTTAATGAATAGTAAATATTTTTCTCTTCCATATAACTGTCTAATTTTTGGATTATGTTTTATTGACATTTTCTCTAGTTTATTGTAAGGATATAATATATACTACATAGGACATACAAAAATTTGTGTTAATCTACTGTTTATATTATCAGTAAAGCTTCTGGATGATAGGCTATTAGTAGATAAGTTTTGGGAGATTCAGAAATTATACACAGATTCTGAACTATGGGGGGGTGTTGGCTCCCCTAACTGCCACATCGTTCAAGGATCAACTGAATTTGGAAGAAAAAAAAAAATAGATTTTGGGAAAGTATCTCTCACTATAAATGACCCTAATTTAAGAACAGAATAATTTTAAGAGATGTCCATAATTATTGCAACTGTATTTATAGTAATTGCTAATTTTTCATGCAGTGCTTTATATTTTGCCAAGTGCCATTCGCATAATGCCAAGAAATTCCAGTGATGATTACTAGTAATTTTAAATTTTTATAGATGGAGAAAGTTGAATTGACAAATTTAAAGGACTTGCCAAAGATCTCATAAGTTTAAAAAAAAAAAAAATGGAGAAACTGAACTCAAACTCAGTTTACTCAATTCTAAGTATTTTTTGAATGTCATTTACTTTATTCATTGTACGTGTATATTTCTGAGTGTTTGTGTTTTTCCCAAGAATTAAATTTTTTTTTTCAAAGTTTACAGTTGGTTTTTGCTTGGTAGTAGGATTAGAGCTAATGAAGCGTAAGTTGTAGGTTCAGCTTCTGCCTTGAGAGGGAAACATCCAGCATTTCCATGACTACGTTGCACCTGGGCAGGATCGGGACCATAGAGTTAGGCCATAACACAGTGTGCTTTTAAAAAATGTCATCTGTGCAACTTGTGTGTGCTCTTTTGATACTGGCTTAAAATGTCTGTTTTAATTTACTCATTTTGCCCTTGTGATAGTTATAAGTTTAGTTCAAATATCTAAATCGTTATCATTTTTGACAATTTCATGAGCCTTTTGACATTTGAAAACCATGAATTCAAAGTAATAAGAAAACTATTTTAAGATTTGAAAAATTGAAAGTAAACTTATCTTTACTCTATACATTGTGCGAATAAAAGAGCTCTTAGGAACAACATTCCTAAAGTTGTGTTTATGGTTTGTTTTGTAGTTTCTTTTAATGATAGGATGATAGACATATTAATCATTTGTAATAGTTGTTATTAGCTTAACTTTGTTGGTTTAGCCGTTTCATCTGACCTTTTTCATCATGTCAGCAGATTCATGTCAACCAAGCCAAACAAGTTGCAGTACAAGTGTTGTATGGAACCCAGTAAAGTGAGCCGTGAGATGCAGTTTTTCACTTTGTAATTAAGTCCTTGCACATCTTGACTGCCACTTATATTGTTTATAACTGAATTTTAATCATTTATGTAATCCCTAGGCTTAAGAAGCAAGACTTGAAATTATAAACTGATTTGAAGAATTCATTGAATATTTAATAACAGAAAGATCATTTTGAAAGTGAAGTTCCAAGGGGGAAGTCTGTTCTATCGAATATTGAAATATATTACATAACTATGAAATATATTACATAGGGAATGATACAGTGTCATCTCGTATGGTTCAAAACACTGTGTGTGTATATGTGTGTGTGTCTGTGTTTGTAAATTTCTCAGCACCTTTAAAAATTGAGTACTGGTATGAAAAAGAAGAAAAAATCAATAAAACCACAGGCATGACGTGTTCTGAAACAGATTATTCTTTAGTAATAACTTAGTATGGGGTGAAGAAGTTTGATCAATTAATAAATAAATACAAAATTAGACCAATTTTAATTGGTTAGTGACTAGTCTTCGGAAATTAAGCAAATAAATTAAGATTTTCATGTAACAACTTATGACAAAATAAATTTCTGCTGGGTGAAAGGGTTAAACATAAAATAAAATTAAACAACAAACAGCACAAAAGAAAATAGAAATGAGTAAATATCAAATCTGGCAGGCACATGTGAGTTAATATGCAAACAATTTGCATATTAAAAGCTAATATGCTTTGATTAAAAAGCTAATGAGAGAAAAGCGAACAAGAAGCAATAAATACATTTTTCCAAGTAAACCTGAAAGACTTTTGGATGCCTAAGAAATAGTATAAGGCAAACAAAAAGTTAGCTAAGTGGTCAAAGCAATTGGGAATTATGAAGAGTTAATACCATCAGTGCCATGAAATTATTTAAAAAAGTGTCACAGAGCAAAGCTCTAAGTTCATTTTGCTTTTAAGCAATCTTTAAAGGGATTTGGAATAAAGAATGGAAGACCTTTGGCACTTTTCTTCAGCCAGTTATTGATATTGCCTGCTCAAGACTGTAATTCTGAAGGCATAGATGTATGCATAGGGCTTTTGATCTTTCCTGTATTCCTAATAACTTATTTCAGACACCTTAGCTATTTGCTAAATCCCTCTTAAAGAAACCAACTCCATTCATAACAAAATGTAGATTATTTGTACACGATGTAATGGAAAGGAAGAGCTGAAGTACTGTCTAAGGAGCACTTGTGTGAAAATCTCTTAAATCACGACTTATTGGAAGAACTACTCTTTCCTTTGGAAGACCTAGTATCAAAAAGATCCAGGAGCACCAACAGAAGTGAGAATTCCTTTAAGAGTAATAGAGTTTAATCTGAAAAATGAGCAAGGGATCTTAGTGTGATGTCCCTGAGAGATAGAGGACTCCTGAGGGAAAACGGCCCCAGGCTTCAGGCCCCAGCTGATGCACCCACGTTGGGGCAAAAGGAGTGGGTTGGAATGTCCAGCAGAGTAGATGAGAAAATAGTTTGGGAAATGTCTAGATAGAGATCAGCAGCTTAGAGACAGAATATAAATAAAGCTAGAAAATGATTGATAACTCTCCTCCAGCTGCAACTGTCTAACCTGTGAACTGTAACCCTTCATTCAATCCTACCCAAAGTATTCTTTGATCTGTAGTTTAATTCTCCTCTGTCCTTCAGCCTGATAGCTTCCTTCTTTGAACAATGAACTGCTTGTTTAACTGGAACATGAAACTGTACATTTTCACTTTAGTGCCCTGTGTATACATGCTCCCCAAACCCCTAAATAAAAAGCCTTGAATTTTCTGCTCAAGGAGGCACCTGTTAGCCTCGCTAGGGAATGATACGGTGTCATCTCGTATGGTTCAAAACACTGCGTGTGTATATGTGTGTGTGTCTGTGTTTGTAAATTTCTCAGCACCTTTTCTCCTTTTGTCTGCCAGAATCCAGGTGGTCCAGCAAAGTCCCTGCTCAGGGATTCTCCAGTAGCAACAGTGTAACTCACAAAATTTTTCAAGAGAAAAAAAGAGATAAATAAACAAGTAGGAATATATGCAACAACCTTATAATTATACATATGTGTGTGTGTGTGTATATATATTATATATTATATATATATTCTAAACATGAAATATACTTAACCTAAATAATTCACAATAATTTTGAAAAAACAGCTAATTTTTTTTCTTCTAGCCACTTAGAAAATGACCACTACTATGCATTGCTTCTTTGTTGGGAGATTATTTGTAAAATACTATTCAACAACAACAACAACAACAAAAGATGAAGACTTTTATAGTCTTTTGTATTTACCTGGATGAAATTGAAGCACATTCTTCTTATAAAGTATCACAAGTTTGAAAAAGCATGTATCCAATGTACTCAATACTAATATAAAACTAACAGAGAAACAACTGCACACCTACACAAGAAAAAAACACAATTATATTCAATTGGGGGAGAGGAGAGGGCAGAAGGATTGATAAGCCCTCACCTAAGGTGCACAATGTAAGGGCATACAGCACACCCCCTGGATGAAAGGCTCAATTACAACTTGAATTTTACCTTAAGAAATACGAACAGTGTAACGTAATCATTTGTACCTTCAGATCAATCCAAAATTAAAAAAAAAAAATAATAATTAAAAAAAAATAGAAAATAGCAAGAATTTTAAAAATTATATATTTCCTTTAACTCCATATTGGATTAAACATCTTTATCCTAACTATGTAATTTAGAACAGTGCAAAAGCTTTTTGCACAAAGATGTCTGCTCCATAATTTTATTTTGGTATTGAAAAAGGATATAATGTAATAGTTTAGCCATTGCTTGGAATGTTATACTGTGATTTAAAAATAAAAAAATGGAAAATAGCCAAAATATTTGAATGACAATTTACAAAAATGAATAATACATATATGAAAATGTGCTCAGAGTGTATATTATTCAGTAAAATAAAATAAAAACATAGAGCAATGTTTTTAATCTATCATATTTTCAAAGTCTACAAATAGAGCATAGTATCTTCTGTTATTAAGGCTGTAGGAAAAATGATACTTCATATATTATAGATTGAAGACTAAATTGGTACAACATTTTTAGAGATCGACTTGTCAGTATCAATCAAATAAAAAATAGATAAAACTGCTGACCAGCAAATTCTACTTTGAAGTTAACTCTCATACAAATACACTCAAAAGAGTTGACAAGGATGTTTATTTCAGCCTTGGAACTTCAAAATATTGGAAAGAACTTAAATGTCCATTAGTACATTAATTATGATGTAATCCTATTGAGGAATATGGCAACCATTGAGTAGAGTAAGTTACGTTTAACTGACTAAAATGAAAAAATGTCCATTACATGCTTTTGAGTCAAAAAGAAAATTGCAGGTCATCATACAGAACACGAGGCTATATTTCTGCTCTGTTTATTCATTAATCCTTATCTAAGAATCTGTAAATAAAAACGAAAATTCAGGAAAGTTAAGAGGTAAGGGTTTCACATTGTAATTCTACCCAGATCTGACAATTACCGGTACATTCCCAAGCTTATCTTGAAAAAGTGCTGTGTACCTCTCTGCTGAATATCATCACATCACCTTCAAAGTCCTCCCCTTGGGAAGCTATGCACCAATGTCAGTGCCTAGTCCACCTTTCAAAGCAATTTTGGAGCTCTTTTTCTGAGATGACCATCAGAGCTGTCACATCATTCTTAATGTCCCGAATGTCATCAAAATGTCTTCCTTTCAATATTTTCTTTATACTGAAAAAAGTCACTGGGGGCCAGATCAGGTGAGTAGAAATAGTGTCCCAAAAGAGTTATTTGTTTACTGGCTAAAACTCCCCCACAGATGGTGCTCTGTGAGCTCTTTGCTTTTCCTCATCAGTGAGCTCCTTCAGAACTATTTTTACACACACCTTCTTCATGTTAAAATTTTTAGTTAAGAGTTCCTGACTATTCCTCAATTAGTGTTTGCTTGGTCTGCTATGCTTTTCACAATCAGAAAAAGACTCTGTCACACAGTTCAGTGAATTTTGGCAATGTTTTCATCAGTTCTGCTTGTTACTGGCCACCCTGACCTCTATTCATCAGTGATGATTTCTGTCCCCTCAAAAAAAAAAAAAAGGTTAAAGTATAATATTTGTATGCTAATGTTTTTATCATGTATTATCCTCATAAACTTTCTTTTTTTTTTAATTTAAAAAAAAGTATTAACAGTTTTTTACTATCACTACTCTTGCATTTTTGGAGCCATTATTATTATTTTTTTTTTTAGCTTTAAAGCCAGGATTTTATTTATTTATTTACTTTTTTTTTTATTGTGGAGAAGAGGCGGGGAAAGAAGGAGGGGGAAGAGGTGCGTGACAGGGTTGGGCCAGTGGCATGGTACCACATTGGCTGTATCTAGGTAGAGGCAGTTTCAGGCCGGGCCTTGCTGAGTCATTGCTATGCGGAAGTAGCTTGATGGATCTACTTCTAGTCAGGCTCGGGAAGTTGCACTAGGCCTCAGGCACATGGCAGGGCCCAACAA
>CAUYPK010134789.1:0-13382 GCA_963574355.1 Loris lydekkerianus
TGTAAATGTTTCAACACAATGACTGTGAAATTGCCAGGAAGGCTATGTTAACCAGTGTGATATAAATGTGTCAACTGGTCTGTGAAACTAGTGTATGATGCCCCATGATCATACCAATGTACATAGCTATGATTTAATTAACAAAAAAAAAAAAAAAAGAAAGAAAGAAAGTGCACTTGGAATACCCATAAAAAAAAAAAAAAAAAAAAAAAAAAGAACTGGAGACCCCTGATGTAGTTTAGTTAAAAACTGTAGAATAATTGGACTCAGTCAGCAACTATAGAGGTCATTTTTGCTGCTCCCTATTAGAACTATCTGCCACGTCTTTTGAGTATGAAAGGGGGCTGCAGAGAACTAGGGTTGAGCTCTAATTCTGGTCCAGGAGTAGGAGGAGATGGCACAGCTGATGGACTTGTCTTCAGAATACACAGGCCAGGAACAATCAACTCATTCTTGATTGTTGCCCAGTTGGCACCCCCATCTTTCCTGTTGATAAAGGTACTTGACTATGCAATTCCTGCAGCTGCAAAATCTCTATTTTGGTCAGCAGGTCTGCTAGAAAGAGACAAATCAGGGATCAAAGGTACTTAAGACAATGAAGTGAAGTTCAAAGAATCCTTTTCCTGAGTACTGGATAATTACTACAGCCCCTTCCACAGCCTCACAGGGATGTGTTTTCCTTCCCAGCACTAATTGCCAATGGGAGGCAGGGAAGAAACTCCCAGAGAGCGAGAACACAAGTTTTACTCCTAAACTGAGCTGAGTTTCTTCTTTTGTTCCTTTGCTTTAGAAGATTGTAATTAGCTACAGTTTGGGGTCCTGTCATTGTTCTCTCAGTCTTTCTGTTGGCCTTTACCCACTGGCTCAGTACCTGCTCACACATCCAGTAAGTGGTGATTCAACAGTCAACTTTTTTCTGGGACTTGTTGAGGACACCTCTTCCCCACGTCCAAGGTGGGTCCCTTCTGTTGAGGCTGGCTGTATAGCCTGGATGGCACACAGGAGATTTTCTCTCGGGTCAGATCCATCATCTCTGTACTCTCTTGAAATTTTTCAGCATTTCCTGTTGTGTGATTTTCCTGCCTAATTCCTATACAGATATTTTCTTATGTATCAATTCTTTGGTTATTTCAATAAATCATAAAGCAAAAGAGAGGTTAGGTGGATAGGCTCAATTAGTCTTCTTGAAATCAGGAAAAGTCAGAAGAAATTCCCTGGCTAGACTGGAGGGACATTGGATTACAAATCGAGTAGGGTTGTTTTGTGAAAGTTTAAATAAGGTCCTGAGCACAGCAGAGGATTTGCTAAAGGCTGCACATTAGTCAACAGTATTACTGTGTGTTGATGGGACATGTGCTGATTTGAAAGGAAATGATGGTGTGAGTCATCACAGGAGGACTGGTAGCTTTACCCACTACTCATGGTCCACCTTTGCTCACTCCTCTATTCATTCATTTCCTCAGTTAATATTTACTGAGCACTTATGTTGTGCTTGATGTGGAAGCTGAAATACATGAATGAAAAATAAAGAAGTAAGACTCAGAGGAGATTTCTTCATTTTGAACTTAAACTGAAGGAATAATGGAACCATTCACTGAGATTCATTTAGGAATCTGTGATTCTGAAAAGTTTGAACTTCTGAAAATGACTTCATTAAATAGTCAGAAGGGATTGTGGAATTAGTTCTGATGAAAGAAAAGATGGGTAATTAGTCCTTCCCCTTCTTGAGTGGTGTCCTTTGGGCTCTTCCAATTAAAAATGTGGTCAGTACCATTGATGGCCTGACAGCTTGGTAGAAATACAAAACTGTGAATATCACCGTAGTCCTATGGAGTCAGAATCTGCATTTTATCAAGATTCCCCATGAGATTCCTATCCACATTAAAGTTTGACTATTGGGAAGAAATAACAGAATCTATTCATGAGAAAGCATGAGACAAATCCAAACTGAAGCATATTCTACAAAATAACTGGTCTGTAACCTCCCAAAATGTCAGGTCATGAAGGTCAAATGAAGACTTCAGAGTGGTTCTGTATTAATGAAAAATAAAGAGACACGGTAACTAAGTGAAATACATGAAATACATGCTCCAGAATTGGAATTGGATCCTTTTGCTCTTGAAGATATTTTGGGAACAAGTGGCCAAACTGAAATGGAGTCTCTGAGAGAAATGTATGTGAGAGTTTCTTTCTGTTGTTGCCACTCTTTCTGCATATCTTTGAAAGATTTCCCTGGGAATTTTATGTTTGCTTCTCTATTTTTAAAATTTCAGTTGCTTTGAACTATTGCATGATATTCTGGAGCTGAGGGGAAAGATTTCTGGAGGTCTCTTTAATCCAAGGCCATTCCGAATACCCACCTCTTTACAACTGGAATCTGTAGGCTTCCTTTACATACAGTTGGCCCTAAGTGATGTCCCAAGCAAGGAAAGGGATATCTTATCAGATATCAAGGAGGTAGCCAAATAAAAAACTCCATGTAGACTTGGGGTTCACTGTGTCATCTGTCCCCAGAAAAGGGTATCCCAGAAAACCCTATAGAAATATTTACAGGTCTGGATGTCTTTTCCTTCTAGTTCATTTTTTTTCCCAAGGAAAATTGTACAATGTTAAAAGCTTTACACGTTCTTGTTTCCGTGCTTGTAGAAACTGATGTCTTTCTGTTTAAAATTGTCAGGGTACTATCCCAGGCATATCTCTAAAGCAAAAAAATAATTTCACAACCATAAAAGGTGAAGATTTTCTCCATATACATAGAGACTCCATGAACAGGTTGTTCTACTGTGGTTGAAGACTTCTCTATTAGAAAAGACTGTAATCCACTAGTGTTTGAATTAACTTGAAAATTCTAGCATAGGTTATTTGTGAGTTCAGGGATCATGTGTTATCTCGCCCTGAAAACAGACAGCAGAAAATTCTTAAGAATCATTAATAGAGTTGAATGCCAGCCAATTGACTCACTAGTCAATTGTTAATTTTAGTTATTGGATGAACCTTTAGTTCCTAAATTGAAGACTTTATTCCTAGAGCTTGGATCTCATGTTGAGTAACAAAAACACTTCAGAGAAGCATGTAACTTTTGCTACACTGGAAATTATAAATTAGGCCCCCAAATACATGGGTTGAATAAGTACATACAACTCCTCTATCAAAATCATGCATTGTTCACTTAAGTTGAGACAAAACTCATTACATGAGAAACTGTGTACTCATTTTTTTCCCAAGTCACTCAATAGTACGGCATCTAATTAGCTGTCTCACAGTCCATTGTGATATAAGCAAATGACATACCCAGTCCACTTGATTTGGTAGCAAAGATATGAAACATTGGACTGCTGCTTCCTGTTTTGTTCCAATGCCCACATCTTGTGCTCTGTGGAGAGATAGTTTTTGAAATACATTGACAGCACAGATAAGCAATGTACTTAGCCTTAAGTCAAGGACTGGAAACCGGTTGGTATTGGAATCATCTTCTTAGGGAAATGAAACATGGTTTGCCAGGGAGCTCTGTTGTGTGTTCCTCTTTGGGGGACACAGAAGACTTTGACTAGAGGAGCGGTCTCTCTTTTCATCTCCTTTGACTTTGTTTTCAAGTATGTACATAATTGAGTACCAAAATGAAAACAAACAAATTCAGCATTCCTGATACTTTTGGACACCATTATTTCTTTCCCATTCATATTTTTAAGAGCTGAAACTTATGCCTGATTCAACAATAATTACAGAAATTGTCACAATGAAAATTGTTAAAATAATAATTTTGTAGGTGAGGCTCTTTTCTCATAGGTCAAAACAACCTGGGCATTTAAGAAACATGCTTTTTCACATCAGTCCCTTATAATGTCTCTCATATCCGATGTGATCTGGTCATGCTGAATGTGTCAGGAATGAGCATGCATTCACCTGCCTGAACCTGAAGAAAATGAACAGATTTCTAAGACTGGTGTCTACGAAGGGAGAAAGTACAAGAAACTGATGTGATGACTGATGGGGCTTCCTTTTAGTATAGCCAAATATGTTTCTACTTATTCACGTTTTGAAAGATACTTAAAACAGCAACCCCAATCCTCATCAGCTCCTCAGAGTCATGCCAATTAAACACACTATCTACAGAAAAACTAATATTTTTATTTTTCATATTCTTTGGGGAACTGGCATAATAATATCACTCTACCAGAATACCAGCTGATCCAGTTTACAAAGACATAGAAGACAGGCCCCTACTCTTTTTCTAATACTTCTCTATAAGAATCGTCAAGTGACCATTTTGAGCAGCTATGTGTAACTAACTCTTTTCACGGTAGGATCTTATCTTGCTATTAGGGACTATACAATCTGTTAGGGGAGAAAACACAAATCAACTTGAAATAATTTAGGTTTTATGTGATCAGTTCAACATAGGGTTTATTATTGGCTGTATTTTTCAGAGAAAACTATTTAAGAAAGTAGGACTTGGTCTGAAACTACAGGAATACAGGGAGGATTTGAAGTCACCAAGGTGATGGGTTTGGTCTTACAGGAGGGAAAAGAAACTGAACAAAAAATATCAAAATGAAAAGGAAGCTGGGTGTGGTGGCTCACACCTGTAATCCTAGCACCCTGAGAGGCCAAGGCAGGTGGATTGTTTGAACTCAGAAGTTGGAGACCAGCCTGAGCAACAGCGAGACCTCTTCTCTACCAAAAATAGGAAAATTAGCTGTGTGTTGTGGCGGTGCCTGTAGCCCCAGCTACTCAGGAGGCTGAGGCAAAAGGATTGCTTGAGCCCAAGAGTTTGAGGTTGCTGTGAGCTGTGACACCATAGCACACTACCTAGGGCAACAGAGAGAGACTGTCTCAAAAAAAAAAAAAGGAAAAGAAAAAATAGAAAGAAATTCACTCCGGCAGGCATAGAGAAAATTGATCTAACCAGTGTATAAATTTACATTAAGAATTACAATATGAGAAACATCAGATTTTGTTAGTAAGATACAAATGTATATATAATGCTTCAAACATTAAGAAACCAAATTTTAGGAAATGGCAGAATATAACAAAAATTGCATTTATATGATAAGCTAACTGAAAGAAACTGTCCTAAAAGGTTTTGTATTGCATGGTTTTTTTTTTTTTTTTTTTTTTTTTTACATTCTTAAGAAGGAAGAACTATAGGGATGGGAAACAGATCACCATCGCTGGGGTCAGGGGACACGGAGGAATTTTGGGGGATGGATGATAGAACTGCTTGGTATTTTGAGTGTCATGGTGACTAAATAACTGTCTACATTTACCAAAACTTGCAGAATTATACATTTAATTGCAGAATTATACATTTAATTGATTATATTTTAACTATGCTCTTAAAAGTAGAAAAATCCTATTTAAGGACACACTGGAGATGAAAATAGATGTGAATGTTGAGGAACAAACAGAAGGAGGGATCATTAAAAATTGATGCCCCAATATGTGAATCAAATTTTCAAAACCATTAAGGAAGATAACACAAATAGAACATCAACGCCTGTCTCAGGACTATATGCGTGTGATTTTGTATCCTATCATCTCTCTGATAACAAAATGCCACAGTCAGATGAGCTTTCAGGATGTTCTCTTAGTTACCATCAAGCTGAGATGGTTAAGTGGATAGGAAACATGAGTCATTAACGTCATTTTAAAAATGCAAACGACTAGCAAAAACAATGTGCAAATAATTAAGAATTACATCAATACTAACCTGTTCTATACCAAAAATAAACATTCCAAGTCGCTTAAAAGCAAAAGTGAGTAGGCTGGAGCAAAGGCAGGACCACTTTTTATAGGTTAGTAAAATTAACTAGCATTTAGTTTTAGTTTAAGTTTTGTTTCCTGCTTTGACCCATCACCCATCCAGTGTAGTGCCAATATTCAGAAAAAAAAAAAAAATGTTGTATTGATTTTGAGAATAAGCCTTGACTTCAGGGTTAAACTTTTCTTTTAGGAGAGGCAGAAATGGTGGGCAGCCTTTGTATAATTTTGTACCTTTCTGCCCAAAGAACATAATCAGGAGCCTGGAGTTTTATGGGATTGAACACCATACTCCCTGACTCATATCACCAAGTCCCTAGCCTTTGCCAAAACTAGATAATTTCTTAACTCAATCAATATGTGTATCACTTGATCACCAGCTATGAAAATAAGTTCATCTCATTAATGGTGACTATCTATAAGTAATGATACTTTTGTGGGGTTTAAGTTCCATCTATAATTTCTTGCTAGTGATATTTCTGTAGCTTTGTTATTGAACACTCACTGGGGAACTGACCAAGTTTGCTATACTCTTGATCTACACTTGCACCTACAGGTCAATTCTGAAAATGGGATACTTTCTGCTGGCCAGAGACAGTGAAAGGCACCTGTTTTGAACCTTAGGAAAAAAAGAGTTCAGAAAATGACATGAGACATTAAAATATGCCTTCCTACTTCCATCCCAGGGGATACCATCTATCTCTGAACACAGGAGTGAAGAATGCATGGTTTGGGATCTTGGTCTTTTAGTTCCCATACCATGTGAGAACAAATAAACATCTTCAAAATACATGCAAAAGAAAACCATCCAGAATGGATCCCACAACTAGTGAGCTAGAGTTAGAAAGAGAACGAGTTAAATCTAAAGATGATGGTATCTTTTCTTTAAGGGGTTGCTATGTAAGCCTGGTTTTATGTCTATGTTCTTCTTTTTGACAGCTTTATTGAAGTATAATTGGCATATAATAAACTGCACGCAATTAAAGTGAGAAAATTGATATGTTTTGACACATTAATATACCGCAATCCAGACAGTGAACATATCCATCATCCCTAGTTTCCACTTGACCATTTGTAATCCTTTATGCAACAAATTGGTTGGCTTCTAGAACCAGAATACTGTTTTTTCAGTATTTTCATGTTTTCCTACTAATATAGATTTATTAACAATACTTATCAGAATGTGTTTCAAGCATGAACCCCTATAAAGTATTATAGTTATTATTATTATTGTCCTTTTTATGTTAAAGGGGATACAAGGTTAGAGAGATAATATAGTTTGAGCCAAAAAATATAATTCTGAAATTCAAACTCAAGATCTCCTAAAGTTTTCACGTGAAATACCTGTTGAATAAAAGACTTTAAAACGTTAAGAAAACTCTGAGAATCCTGCCACTGCAGTTGTAGAGTCCTTGAGGTCAGAAATCATGGTTTTTACAGGAAATTTGCTGTGAAATAATCTTTGTATCTCCAGCATCTTGTTCATTATTTTTATGTAGTTGGTGCTCAAGAAATGTTATATGAAAACTAATGTAGTTCCTATGAAAGACATAATTAACTAAGTCTAGATTGATTTATTACTTTTCAGTTAGCCTTCCTGGACTTCTTTACCTGCCCAAGTCACTCCTGAGAAATAAGTTTTTGAAACCTTTAGGTGGGAAAGGAAAAATTTAGAGACATTTTCTTTCTTAATCCCTGTATTTCAATGTCCTATCACCCAATACTTTTTGCAATACCTGACGTTGCAAATGCTGAGTCTCTCAGTAGGTTCTGAGTGAGTCTGTCATTCTCCTCTTTGACCCTGGGTGCAGAGACTTAGCATGAGTTTCCTTTGCTCTGCTAAGACAGCGAGTGAGAGCTCTCCCACTGACTCGCCACTGTCAAGATGCCTGCTGTATCTGTCTCTTGCTGTTGTCTTTATGGGTGAACAGCTTTCTGTTTGTTTCATTAACTTTTTTTTTTTTTTAGTTTTGGGAGGAGGCCAAGATGAACACATTAAATTGGACAGAGTTTCAGAATCTAGGGAACGTTTAGGTCAATGGTTGGCAAACAGCAATGAATTGAGGATAGGAGTTGCTGAGTTCAATTTTCTGTTGTACACAATCAGGTGTCCTCATCTCTTACATATAGAATGACTAAATGCAGCTAGATGAAAACGTGCAGATGGCCTGGGAACAATAATCCTAGTAGTTTTATGAGTGAAGAAAACTTTATTGCCAACTTACTTGGGATGAGACTAGCTCAATAAGACCACAGTGGTTTCATTATTTCAGAGAACTTACTGAGTTAGTGCTCATTGTGGAGGCAGTGACCAGGAGCAGCATTACCCAAAGTAGCCTGACCACGGGAACCCTTTTACACACACACTCACACACTCACTTTCTAGTAGCTGTCAGGTGTGATGTTCCTTGAAATAAGGTTTGGGAAATTCTAACCTGGATGATTGCTTTCAAATTTTGAGTTTCTGTGACTCCAAATTAAGTAACAAGGACATTTTGGGAATTAATTTTGTTAATAACACTCTTATTTCTAATGGTCTAAGGATGAACTGAAGAATTTAAACTGTGGTGTAAGGAAAACAAATTGTGTACACACATAAGTATATACTGAGGGTGCCAAAAAATGTATACACATTTTAAGAAAAGAAAAAACTGTGCTAATATTTTAATATCCAACATATACCAATAATTTGTTATCTTATATATTGTATTATCTTGTATTATCTTATATATTGTTATTATCTTGTATCTCTTATGATTTTAGAAGTCAAATGTGACTTGAATATTACAATATTAATACAGGATTTTCTTTTCTTAAAAGGTATATATATATATATATATATATATATTTTTTTTTTTTTTTGGCAGCTCCCTCAACACACACACACACATACATACACACCACACACACACATATATACAGCTGTATGTAGTATCTATATGATATAATGGAAAATACAACTAATAATTTAAGAGTATATAATATATCCTTAAATGTTAATATTATATTAATATATTAATATATTATTTAAGGAGTACATCTTCTTGATGCTGGCAGTAATTCTAAGATTCAGCCTGGGAAATAGAGCACATAAAAAAGCATAGTTACTCTGTCATCCTCTGCAATTATTCCCCTTAATCTACATAATTCAGAGAAGAAACCAGAAGTCACAACATAGAAATATGTTAAATCCATGTCCTCATCCTGCTCTCTGCTGTGGCTTTTTCCTCTGGCACTCTGTGATTCTTGTGTATTGCTGTAGTTGGAGAATGCTCCAGCCCTGCAGGGATTTTCTTTACTCTTTTCTATATTCTATTTGCTTATTGAAAATAAGTAGTAAGACAGGAGTTTTCTTACCTTCTAATGTCTTTCTGAAGCAGAGGTAAGAGAAAACATTTTAGATGTAGTATGCCTTGTCATGTGTTAGAACCATACAGACCTTGATGTCCTTTGTTTCATAATTAATCTCTGTAAGAGACGTGATTAGGTCACTTCACTTTCTATCAAGTTTTAGAAAGAAATGAGGGATATCTACATTTGATCCTCCCAGGTTATTAAAACAAAAAAGCAGGAAGGTATGTTTCCACACAATGGATAATTGGTAATGCTGGAGATGGAACTTGGGTATATTGGAGTCTTGACAGCTGAGCTGTTCCAACTCTAAGCGCCCAATGTAGTGTGGTGTGTTATCTGTGGGTGTTTTGACTTCTACTGGGTATGATATTTTAAATTACTTAGTTCTTATGCATTATGCATCTATTTTTATTTAATTAAATATTCTTTAACAATAAGATTTTAATGGAGTCAGTCTGTACTGATGGTGAGTCTGGATGAACAGTAATTTATTTAGCCAAATTCTCTATCATTAGGGAGGGCACACTTTCTCTGTAAAAAGACAGATAGTAAATATTTTAGGGGGGTTTGCTGTATGACACCTGCTTTGTTGCAGTAACCACTCAACATAGCCACTAGCCTGGAAAAGCAGTGAAAAGTCCAGATGTACAATCTATCTTTATTTATTAAAAATAAGTATATTCTAGTTTTAAAATGCTAGATAAGTTAGTATTTATCAGAAATTTAAAAGATTGTGGGAATAATTTTTATTAAACTCAAGAGAATGAGATGAAATAGTGTAGAGGAATTCATGACTTTTCTTTATGTGCTGTTGTATTGTTTCATGTTACAATGAGGGCACACTTTAAAAAACAATATTAAATTCCTAACATTGTTTTCACCTCCTTTGAGCAACTCAGAACTCTAGAGAAAATTACCCTCCTGGCTATGTTTTTATTTTTAACAACTGACAGGATACACTTCTTGAGTTAGTTGTATCTGCTCCCTCCTACTGCAGACAATGAAAAGACAAGGATTGTTAAACATACAATACATTTTTATCTTCCCAACATAGGTGTGGCATTAATAGAACAACTGAGCCAAAGTATTCATATTATAAAACCAAATTCATCTTTTTAGAGAACATATTTCAACATTTAAGTGAGTTAACCTGTTCAGTGACTTGAGAATATGCTCTACAAATTGTTTCTAGTGTAGGATATTGAAGGAGGTTATGTTGATCAAGTTTCAATGTTTAAATATCTGTGAATGTTTCTCCAAGTTGGGGCTGAAGGGAAGGTGCTATTATTATTTTGTGTTGGCATTTGGTTATATCCATTTTTCTCAAACTTTGGTTCATTACCACCATCTTTATTCTTTCCCCCACCTACCCCCCAATGAAATTTTAATACTGCAGATATACTCTATGTCTGCTTATGTGCAGTGTATATATGCTTTATACATGAAAAGAGTAAGATTATTTCACCCTGTAAGACCCACTTTTGCCCCTTTAGGGGCAATATCATTCCCTTTGAAAATGCATGGATCGCATCTGATTCAATTTTTTCCCAGGGATTGGACTAATGCTCCAGGAAGTAGCACCTCAAGGCTATGATTGTTGTGTACCAGAGAAAACTAAAAACTGCTTGTGGGGGCCCCTCCCCTGGGGTGATCTTGAGCAGAAATAGGGAGCTCTTCTATGCACATGATTTTGTCAGACTTTTTAGCCTTTCTGACAAGACACTATCTTACCTCACTGGCTAGTGCACATAGATTCTCATTGAACCAGCAACATGTAAGTGTCATTCTCCAAATTCTCCTCACAGGGGTGTCCAATCTTTTTTCTTCTCTGCCACACTGTGGAAGAAGAAGAGTTGTCTTGGGCCACACATTAAATGCACAAACACTGACAAAAGCTGATGAGCAAGAAAAGGTTGGTGCATAATTTTCACAATATCTGACAACACAGATGAACAGAACAGTTCTCAAATAATTTGCCTGTGGCCCACAGGTCACTAGCCTTGAATCTGCCTGCCCCAAGACTTACCAAAATCTATGTGCCTAGAGATTTAGTATATCAGTTGCTTACTCTGAAATCAATTCCTTGATTAAGTCAAACTTTCCAAAAGTATTATTTTTCCATACAACTATTTACCTACCTTTCCTGAATTGTAATTTGCTATTAATGCCATTCTTCCACTCTAATGGCTGTTTCATGGGCCCATCCCCAAGAAATTCATTATGGTATTTATGATACAGATGTCTGTAAGGGCATAGCTCGGGCGTTACACAGGACAAATCCTCTTAATGATCACGGAAGAAATATCTCTTTGATCTTAATCCTGTGAATGGATAGGTTTCTCTTGAGTAACACGTTTGTTTTTCTCATAGATATAGTGAATCATATCTATTTCCTGGCCTACCTTTCACAAACATAACTAGTGTTAAAGAAGGTCTTTTTCTGTACTAGTCTAACTTCTAACTTTATCCTATATTTCACATTCTTTTTCACTTTTATCCAATTTCAATTTTATGTTGTTGTGAATTTATGTTTTAAGGTAATCGTAGTGAAGAACAAAGAACATATGGAAATTTGTGGAAATCATAAAACCGTGAAGCTAGATGAACTCCACCAAAGAAACACACCTATGTAACCAATACAAAAAGGAAGAAATAGATCACCAGATGGCCGCTCACATTTCTTTTCCGCCATTGCCCTCTGACCGCAGCAAGATAAACAGTATCTTGTCTTTTAATGCCATAAATTAGTTTTGCCTGACTTTAAAATTCATGTATATATAACATCCTTCAAAACATGCTCTCTGGTGCCTGGATTGTGTCATTCAGTATCATGTTTGTGAGGTTCACCGATGTTGTTGCAGGTAGGAATAGTTTAACCTCATTGCTACATACTACCCCATTTCTGAATGTATTTGAATTTAATTTTTATTTTAGTGTTTGTGGCACTTGGGTTATTTTCAGTTTTAAGCTAGATAACTCTTCTGAAAAACTTTTGGTGAATATGTTACAAAGTTTTCTCCAGACCCTCTGTTTATAATAAACCATATCCCTGCTTGAGTTCAGTTTTCCAAAATAGTGAAACTAGTTTACACTCCCCGTAGAAGTAAATGAACGTTTCAGTTGGTCCACCTCCCTGCCGACACTTGGTGTTATCAGTCCTTCCACATTGTAGTCATCCTGGTAGACGGATTGTGGTACTTCATTGTGAATTAATTTGCATCTCTCTAATGACCAGTTCAGATGAACACTCTCTCATGTTTACTGGACATTTGGACAATCTTTTCTGTAAAGAGAATGTTCACCTTATTGCCCATTTTTCTATTGTGTTATGAATTTTATTTTTCTTACCTATATTTTATTGGTATTTTAAAAATGTAAACTTTTCCTGTAACAAACTGAGGCACAAATAGCCACAAGAAAATGGAAAAATAAATAAGTGGTAAGCCCAGACTAACCCTAAACCAAAACCTGTGGGCATAGGACTGGACTAGTTAGTGCTGCTAAGCTATAAATGAGACTTGAAGAACTGAAGAAGTTCAATATTGTTACAGCATTGCTGTTATGCAGAAAGGACATAGCAAATCTTTCCTAAGTCTAATGTTAATGTGAACCCTCAGTGACAATTTGCCCTAGCCATTAAAGAACTTCATGAAATTTTTTATGAATATTAAGAACTGATGTAAATAAACAGGCTCATGTGAGAGAGAAAGTTAGTAACATCAGTCTTATTCCAATATATTATAGAGTTTTGTTGTATAAATTGCTATTTAAAATATCTATGTTTAAAGATAGCTAAAGTTTAAACCAGCAAAAGTTACCTTTTGGGGGTTGGTTGACTTGTAACTTGCTTAAAATATAGCCTACATTTCTACTATAGATTTGTCAGAAGATATAATAGCTGTTCTAAATTATAGCTTTGGTAAAATAAATAAATATAGAACTAGGAACTCTATTTATAAAAGGACATTATAGATAAACATAACTTAATGAATAAATTAATTAAACTAAGGTATATAATTATATTTTCCAAGAAAACATTTCAGGAAACAATGGCCAAAAACAATACTGAGGACTCAAGAGAACAATAAGTGATAATTCCATGAATCCTAGAAAAAACTTTATTATAGGCTGGGGGAGACAAGATGGCGGACTGAAGCCAGCTTTTCACAGAGGCTCCCGTCCAGAAGGAGAGTTAAAGGATGGAAATTTAGTAAGTAACCTGGAGGATTCGAGCTATACCAGGAGAGAAGGTTGGAGATCGCACATCA